>NJRQ01000350.1:82629-102182 GCA_003063805.1 Aphaenogaster ashmeadi | reverse complement strand
ACTGTTTTCTTAAAATAAATTCACTAATGTACACATGATTTTCAGTCCTGCCAGTGGCCTACCCCCTTAAATTTGCGTAATTACTATGAACTTTGCTATGGAATTATACCATTATCAAAGAGTATTACAAAGGGATTATAAAAGTAAAATAAAAACACACGCCTAAAAATTGCTAATACATAGTTAGAGTGCATTAAAAAAGTTTATGATTGATTCATAATAACACTGTGGAAAATGCAATCTGCCTGGCGATGAAAAATTTACTGTGGTAACACGTTTAGCATAAAAGTGAGTGTATTGTACTCTCTGTCTGAATGTTGTAACTAGATTATATAATTTAGTTTAATGTTCTCTTTATTTTCAGCTTTCATCTCGAATATCATTATTTATGACAAACTCGAATAATTTTAGTAAGATTATTTTTGAATTTAATTTTAAATGGATTTTAAATGGATAAGCACACACGTACAAAACGTGTATGTATGTGAGGACATGTACACAATGTATTATTTTATAATGTACCAATTAATAAATTAGTCAATTATTAGATAGATATTTCGTTATATCAATTTTTTTATGTCAACTATGATTAAAGCCAATGCGAAGAAAATTGATAGTATGTATATAAGATTATCATTAAACGTTTTATTCGATCGTTAAATTGTCTCAGATACGCTTTATCAAGCAGTAAAGCAGAAATCGTTACGTTTGACTTTATAATGCGCTTCAATTAATATATAAGTTGGCAAAACTTTCGTAATACCCTTTGTGGCAAAGTTTCAGTACCGAGGAATATACAGATAAATCTCAAGATATTACGCAGTCTCTTTCAGACGGAAAATGAAGGTTGACTTTTTCCCGCGCAATTCCGCGCTCTCTCCAATCTCGTGTAATGCAATTATACAAAAAAATTCCTTGGGGTCCTTCGTGATGCTTGTGCACAACTTTCTTGTCGGAATCGTCCAACCAAGTTAAGTAGAAAGATTAAACATGATTCCATAAAGTTCGTGTAGCGTTCTCGAATCTATCCTAATTTTCGACACGATGCATTTCTCGTAGTGGAGACATCAATGCAAAAGACGGTATAACTTTGTGTGGAGATTCTCGGAGATATATCTGACGAAGTGCTGCGGCAGTTTTTTTCTTGTTCCCTACGTATAATTATATACAGCAGCGGCCATAGAATGGAGTCGGGTGAGAATGAAGCGGCCCAACTTCTCTCTGCTCGAGTGAAATAAGAGACGCGCAGAAAGTACGAGGAGAGGCTGCTTTCATACACCATTGAAAGCTCTTATCCCAACTCTTGGAGTCACGTTTGTCGTTATTACGCCTTACGCCATTACACCGCCTGAGGTAGATCCGACGGTCGGATGGGTTAAAATCAGAAAAATTCTTCTCGATGTTCTTCAATCGTGTCAACCTTATCAAGCAGATAAATAAGTAAAGAATGAGATAGAAATAATTTAAGAAATAGTTTAATCATTATTCTTGGTTAACATTTTATAATAATGATAAAACTTAATTATTTAATTCAGCTCAGGTGTGATGACAAAATTATATTTCTTATCAGAAAGTTAATATTGCCAATTTGTATTGTTATTTAAAAATTTGAATTATTATTTATAGAATGATTCAGAGTGTGTAGAAAATAGCAATAAAATTCTATAAAATAAAATATAAAGTTCTTTTAATATTAATTTTTATTAATAAAATCTCTAGCGTGTTTAAATGATTAATTGTAAGACAAAGAAGTTCTATGACTATTATAGTTTCAAAAACGTTTCCTTTCATGAGCGCTTAAACTTTCATTTGCAACGTAATTCCCCACTAATGTCTGTATTGCTCACAGATAAAGTATCTTCTCCTCTCATTACTTCCATTGTTGTTAACTACTGGCGGTACTCCCTTTGGACGTTTTTCAAATTACCGCGCTTGTGTAATTATACATACCTTCGCCTGAAACAAGATAGCCGGCGAAACGAGAACGGAAAACTTTCCTTCCGTTAAAGAAAAAAGTAAGGGATCAATGCACACGCGAGAACCGAGACTACTTCCACGGATCATTGAAAGTCTGTACACCCTCTTGTTCAAGTTTCGCACTCGTCTCGTCGTTACCACCCTATTACAGCTGCAACAGCCGCGACGAGTGCTGTTTTTTGTGTCGGCATCAAAAGAAATAGTTTCTACCTGTGTGTCTTTGCACGCTTGCTCCTTTAATTTGCCGTCTGAAGAAGTCTGAAGAAAAATGACAACTTGCAACTTACGCGTGTAAAGTTCTTACATCTCGCTGCAAAAAAGTTATTTATTTGCTTAGGCTATTTGATAAAGTATCTGTCACTGTTAATTCATAATCAATCAAAATATTTAAACGCCAAGATCAGATTTTACATTCCTATTTCTAAGTAAAAATATAATTTTATATAAAAATATACGTCAAGTATAACGTGACGTATTGCTGGCATACAAATATGTTAAAAATAGAGATTAGAATTATTCATTAATTTAAATTGGCGTTTTGAACAATTATGATATTTTTAGAAGATAGAATTGCTCGTCAATGTGAAACCACAATGCGTTGTATTACATGTATGTGTGAATAAAATTAATAATTAAATAAAAAGTTTAGTTTTTTTCTCTACAAATTAGATTAGACATTAATCATTGCTGAGTACCGCTTCGCACCGTTTCGACTTTACAGTTGTTATTTCTTTATACCGTTAAAATAATCGTTCCCCAACAAACGCCAGTCAGAATTCCCAAGTGATTTTGGAAAAACGGCACGACTTTATCTACACGCGATTGCTCATTTGCGAGCCGTCTAACAAATTTAGCGAACGTTGCAAAGCGTGCGACGTGAAAATATTTACCTCGAGGTGCGGTGGAAACTTGATCGAGTTTGACATTGCTGTTCGACATGCGGTTCGGCATTTAGACAGCATGTACGTGCGCGCTGGCAGCCGAAATCGCATTATACGTTCGCATAAATCGCGCGCTCGTCGGTACGTCGCGATGCATGATGCGTGCATGCGTGTATGTGCTGTGTTTTACGAAGTTTCATTGTTGGCGTGCCCGAAAACATCATCAGTCCCGCGGTGGAATGGTTTGCGTGGTACAGACCCCTGCGTGGCAGATTTACGACGACGCGCGCTCACGGATATGCGTTTTTTATGCCAAATTAATGATGGCATGAATTTTTGCCGAAGTGAAATATTAAAACGCAACGAGATACACCCGCGGATTCGCAACATGACCGGCACGGTAATACGACCAGCCTCATACAATATTCCCGTTTGATTAATGACTTGAATAACTTAAACGAGCACCAAATCATTATTGGAATGTAATCACGTTTCTAATTTACATTGCGGTAAAATAATTTATTATTAACTATACGCTGCTGTTGAGTTTTTGATCGATCGTATGTATGCGAATTTCTGTTTAAATAATTTAACATACGGTTCATTGTTTAAATATTATTTGGATTTGCGCATATCCGCTGCATTAACATCGCTCATTTACAATCGTGATAAGACGGAGCAACTATTTGTTTCAATAGGTACATAAGTTTGCCATTTGCTAAAATCTAGGCAAGCTCCGAAGCTCTCACGTACAGCAGGTTATGTAAAATCAAGATTTCACGTTTAATAAAATATTTATTATTAATATTAAAGCCGTAGGTTCAAAGAGTCGGTCTACCTTAGTAAGTACGAATAATTAGGTGTCCATAAAGAGACTCGGGGATCGCGGTCATTCGGGAATTGCTTGCAAGTGATTTTAATCTTGGATGCGAGAGAAACCCTGATCACAACATGCGATTTAGCTTGAATCCCGGGATCACCGCTGGTTTACCATACATCAGAGATGGATTCGTACGGATCAAATATAAATTAGGTCCGAGTTACGCGCGGTCGCGGCTAAGTCGTGTCTACAATCTAAGTCTACATCGGTCGTGTGCGATGTAAATTCGCGCTTCATCGGAATTTCGGAAACCTGATCTACGCACCCGAGTCGAAACGCAGGTGATGCATATGACCTGATTAGATCCAGTTGGATTAAGTGCGGTGCCGTTCTGATCCGAATTAGGATTACGTTCGCTCGGATTAAACGTAAATCGAGCGCGACTCTCACGCGCACTTTAAATATCTGTAGAATAGACGTCAACTGTGAGAATGGATTGTATGTACTAACTCGTGTAACGTTAATTTATCGTATTCTCTTTAACTGTAATACTCTAGCACTGAAAAACTATAACTTTAATACTGATAAATGTAACGTATAATTTGTATTAATTCATATTTTATTTTAAACGCAGAAGCATAACTTGATTATGAAAGATTTTAATTCTGCGATATTAATCATTTCCTCTCGTAATCTCTTTGATAGCGTAACTATTACTAATTTACTAATCAAAATTTCCTTCTAATGAAACAAGAATGATAGCGATGTAAAATTTATACGATAATAAAATAAAATAAAATGACATTATTAACATTTTAAAGCAATTCTATTTTTGTGGTAATTCAATTTCATCTCGCGGGGAGGATCGCACTCAGCGATAAATGGAGGCGGAGAGATATTTGACAATCACGCGATATTAATTAGAGTGCGGTGACAATGCGATATGTTTTTCTTCGGCCAAGTGCAGCGCGGCAGCGAACGACGGTTCCGACTGGCGTTGCACTTTGGGCGTCCCCGGTTATATTCGTCCTGCGGGGAGTTATTAATGGCCGGTACCCCACCGGCGAGAGTTGGTAGCGGCGGCATTTATTCACTTGCAATAATGGCGTCCGCAAATGAAACATCCGTTTTGTACAGGGGAGAAGGGAGGACGCGTCGTTGTTGCGGCATTGCTGCGGTCGCGGCAAAGATGAGTGCAAGCGTTGCGGTAAGGGGTGAGCATGTGTTTTCAATGATCCACACAGTTTCCATCGCTGCGCTCTCTAAATTTAATCTCGCTTTCTACTGTAATAATTGTAGCCAGGCGAACGATTGAAAAACCGCAGAGATTACATCTTATATCCGATTTATATCGATTTTACAAGCGCAAACCTCATTTAATTTCTAGGACAAAAAAGTTTTTATAGTTTATAAAAAGATTCATATCTACATTATTACTTTACAGTTGCAAGATTTAGAGTATGTAATCGTATATATCTAACTGTAGGAAGCTTTCTGTGGCAAAAATAAACATCTTAGGATGAAGGAATTATAATGCTTGTGAATAATTTATGACATAACAGCATAATTATAATGAGTGGGAACGGCCAGTCAACAGCGACGCCTGAATATTTTCCGTCACAAGGATTTGCCGTCGGATTTAAAAGATCTACTTTGGTCAGAGGGTGACTGTACGATATTCTCGTCGTACCCGCTGGTTCTGTCTGTGCTCTGTCCGCGTGGCATAAATATTACAAATGAAAGCAGAGAGGCGGAGATAAGGCAAATCTTTGTCAGGAGCCTTGTTTTATTTGGGGGATCTTCCATGTCGAGATTAAAGGACATCGGGTACTGCTTGCGAGAGGATCATAGTTGCGACCACGGATTTCCTTTATGAAGATTCTGAGCACCCCTCTCGGGAGGCATTAAAAGGACCCGACGCAATGGAGCGGGAACCGCCTCCGCCGAGGTCATTGCCCACGTAAATACGAATTAACCACAGTACCCCGTGATGCTTTTTCAAGAGACATAGCTTTCCGCTGTATCAAAGGAAACATGCCATTTCTACGATTCAATGAAACGTCGTGATGTAAATCGATCATAAATTTATGCTGTAGACAGATTTGCGAACATTCGTTTCGATTGACCTTATATTGATCTCGACATGTATCTGGAGATTTGATCCAAATAATCGAAAAAAAGATTGCTTAAAAAGATTGCTAAAGAAGATTGCCCTTCTGCTCGCGAAGGGATGAAATTGCATGCCCGAAGAAACCGCGTCGTTCTCTCTATTTCTTTCTCTTATTTTCTCGATTTCTCGTTGCTCCCCATTATGATCGATTTTCTATGTGAAAACGTTTACAGGATTATGGGGCGCGCAGTGGCGACATGTTAACGGCAGCCCTGGCTCAATTAGTTTAGCACAAATAATTGGGGTAGGTTATGCGTCGGATTATCGAGGTGGCGCTAAAAGATAATATGCTGTTATCAGCACGTGTAATGGCAAACGCAACTGTCGGTGACTTGTCAATGACGCATAAATTAAAGTTGTACTGCATTATCGTTAATCACACTATTAATTAGTAATACATGCAATAGTTCACCCAATATCAATTATTTGCTATTTAATTTCTCATCATTACCTTGCGTCATGTTACGCATTATTGATCGATGTACTGATACAAGTGCGCCGCGGACAATATAATTACATTAATTATACAATTAATTATTTATAGCTTATTAATCCATTATTTAAAACAATAAAAGAGATATCAAATACTAATTACATTAAGTAAGTTTTATAACGATTTATTTGCTTGTGTGTAAAAAAAGATAAGCATCAGTAAAACGTTTATAAAATGGGGGAAGTGAATAATGAAAGAAAAGTTTTTAAAAATGCTGCCAAGAAGCTGTGTGTGCTTGAAAAATATTCTAATTAACGTCGAGCACATGTTTTACGTTATGCTTAAATTCCGTGAATCTCGTAAAGCTTTTTCAACATAATTCTCTTGAGGATGCGACCGCAACTCGCATCCTTGGAACCGCGTGATGGCGAGGGGCAAGGTACTTTATTGATCTTAGGCGAATGGCACCATGGGGTTCGGCTGTATTAGAAGGTTCATTGCGGTGAGATGCTGCCAGGTACTATTGGGTCGCAAACTTTCCTAAAAACATCTGCCTTCACCCTTGATTCTTTCTCGATAGTCTTTCCCCTTATAAAAAAAGTTTCTTTCTTCGACGAATTGTCGAGAGATAAGCTTCCCGGATAGATGAAAAGATTAAATTTTAAGATAGAAAGAGCATATTTATTTTAAAATATTTAATATTCTCTATTATTCTTAGTTTTACATAACAAATTTAAACTAACCTGGCTAAAAAGACAAACGCATTGTAAATAAGTCGTTACGCTTTCGTTTAGTATAGTAGATATGCAAGACTTTATATCGTAAACTCCGGGGTAAACTCCGGGAATCTATGCAATATCCAATAACTTATTCATTTCCGATCTGTTCTCTCGACGATAGCTGCAATAAAATGCATGTAGCTGCAATAAATTGCCACTCGACTTTCGATCGCAGCTTCTCCAAGCGTCCTTTTCGCAACACGTAGATATCTCGCGCAACGGGAATTCGGCTGAAACGTGCGCCGGTTTAATCTTGGAACAAAATTAATCTCGGAATGTGCCATTTCGTGCGACGTAAGGGTGGGATTTATCGACTTCTACTTCAAAATGTGAGTGTACGCGATCAGAGGTTGCGCCACTTTCGACATCTGCTACCCCTTGCCGCCATCGGCCTGCCCGCCATCCCAGCGAATAGACAGAAACGTACCTGTGCACATGAGAGGACGAAGGAAACTTAAATCGTTAAATTTTACGGCATATCCCGCATATTTACGATCCAACGACTTTGTCCTCGTCGCAGTAATCTTCCTTTAGTAACCGGCAGTGTCAATACCGAAACACTGCGGCAATGCAGGTGACGCGTCATCTTGAAACTACAACTGCAGTACCGCAATTATATATGTACTTGCCAAGATGTGAAGACACTATTATATAATAAAATGAGATTGTCTTAGACACTGGATGTCTCATTTATTTATTAAATCTTTACTGTTTTATAAGCAAAGTTTCAAACCGCTAATTATATTATGACTTTGTTATTTTTATTATTGTGTTACTAATTGCAATAAAATATTATGCATATGAGTTGCGACAAACACTTTACTTTTTTTTTCTTTCTGCCTGTTTGTCTTGGATTATTATTATTAGGCTTTGCATTAAATAAATCGCAAAATTTTCGAATTTTGTACATTATGTTTCTAATAATTATTAAGAAACGGAAAAAAGCAATGAAAATTGCTGCAATGCGCGAAAATTGCACTTCAAATTGCAAGAATTGGTTGGCATGTTGTGTGCGGACACTAGACATTGAAATAAACGTCTGGTGAAAAACGTCCGCGATAAATCGTTACACCGTGTCGAATAGTGATCGATTATCGTTGCCCGCGTAGATTAATAGTAGCAGATATCGATCAGTAGAGACAAGGCAGCGCGTATATTGCAGAAACCTATTGTGTGTGGGTATATCGAGGAGAACTCGTACAGATATTGGCGTATCACTAAATTTACAGTTCCTTATGGATTACCTTAATGTTTCCGAGTGATATATCTGATAGATGTCTTTCAGATCCTGACATCATAGCACTTGATTAATTACATATGTGGAATATTTCAGATAAACTTTATCAGATTTATAATAAAAATTATTTATTTTACTATGTCTAATATATGTATATTAATTTATCTCTAAAAATGGAATAAACTTTAAATATTGGTACAGATGTAACAAGAAATTGAATATAATGCGAATACGTAAATAACACTTTGATAATACTATTTCTTTTCCGATGTGTATCCATATATCAAGTTACAGAATTAAATTATCTAAAGTTAATAATTGCAGTTGCATAATAACTGTACACATAATAGAAATAAAATAATACCTATAAAATAATATCTATATCATTACATATCAAACAAAAAATGTAAAAGAGATATACATGAAACATTATATATCTCATATTCAATATTTCTACTTTTTTCTTTACAATTTTATGTATTATATTTTTTGTTTTATCTTATGTTTTATATTTTTTGTTTTGTCTTTTGTGTATTTATAATCTTTTATACAAATATGACATAGAAGATCTATTTATATATAGTATTTTTTGAAGACAGCGCAACGAGTCGTAGTTACACCGTGCAACATCTAATATTCATAACTTTTAATATCAAGTCTACAGCGCGTTGCATGTGTTATAAAAATATTTTCGTATTATCACAGCGGCTTATTGTTCGCGTTCGTATAGCTTCATGGGGCAGCTAAGCCGCGATAATGGTTTACAACGCGACCATAGCGGAATCTACGGCACGCCGGAGTTAATCGAAAGTTCATATACCCGGGAATTAATTTTGCAATTGTTACATACGTAAGCGAATGCACAGTAATTATTTCGAGGAAAATGTCGGCTGCACATAACTATTTCTATTATGTCGGAAATTTTCATGGGAATTACAATTTTTTATTTTCACGTTTTGTATCTTAATATGATAATAATAGAATGATTACAGAATATACAATGCTTCGCAGATTCATTGATAATTATTTTAGAAACTGCTTCTTTAGGCGCACGTGTGTACTTTAAATTTACTTTTTTAATAAAAATAAAGTGCACGCGCGTATAAATAATGTGCAATGTATGTTAACCTTAATTTTTCGAAATATAATTCTTGTATAATTAAATTGCAATTATTTTTTATATATAATGAGAGATTGAATGAATAATATTGATGTTTTAATCAGAAGATAGCGGATGTAAGCCGATTGTGGTGCACACTGGCTGCTTCCAATTCGATGAATCGCAGTCTTGATCCTCGGGCGAACGTGTAAAGGATCAACAAAGTAATAGGATCGGGAGACTCCTTTCACCGTGTAAGCTACCGATTATGTACCGTGTCGTTCGAAATCTCTAAAGCATCAACGTATTGCGGCTATATGTATCTCGGGGTTGTGATGACTATACGAGAAACTCAAGAGGGAAAAACAAGAGCCATGTCTTCTTTCTTCTTCCGGTTTCGCTCGGAAGAATGATTGAAGTTTAACGACCAAAACTTCGTATTCTTGGTAATACTTGTGATAACGTCGCGGCTGTAAATATCTGTCAAGTGCCGAGATATTTGAAAAATACCGAGAACATCATATTATAGCGTGGTTTTTTGTGTAATTCCCGCCACGATACTAATAATACAAGTCAAACATAATTCCATGTTTTACACTGATAGGGAAAAGTGAATTAAATAATTCACTATTAATTTTGCGGCTTTAATACGTTTTGGAAAATTACGGTAAAACGGTAAGCGTATTTGCAAAAAACAAGGGTACATTGCGGCTGTATTTTATCGAAGAAAATTCATACATATTTAAGATGCGGAAATTTCCAATGAAAAATCACGACCTAGCTAACAAATTTTGCTTAATCGTCATTTTTATTTCGCAATTTTTGACGACACGCTGTGCGGCAAATAATTTAATGATAATAAATTACTTTGCTTATAATGTCGGGTCGTACGAAGTTTCTCTCCACGGATAATATCCTTGACAAGGGTGTAGCCCCGTCGGGAGACCAACGCCGAGAGTCGTATGTACATATGTAACACGGGCAATGTTACGCGTGGGAATTCACGCGTTCCTGCGACTTGTTTCCTATCGAGAGTGTCCGTAAAGAATCCTTGCCGTCCGTGTTCCCGAGGGACGTTAGCCACCCACTCTCTCGTCGCTACCAGAAACCCATATTTCTAGCGTGTCCGGAGGAGCACTTACCTTGCTCGCAGTTTTCTCCCTTGATTTACTTCCTGTCGCGTTGACTTCGCGGGAATGTGAAAAATTTCATCAACAACTCGGTACGTATAAAAGCTGGGATTGAAAGCCATATAATTTCAACGAGTTCAGATTTTGCAGCGTTGCAGATACGCAGAAATGGATTTGTCTGTGATAGTGGAAATATGTTATTTGTTGTAAGATATATTTTTCTGTACGTTTATTACTAAAAATTGCACTAGCTATAAATATATATTAATTTTTAAAATAGAATTAATTCCTGGTTTTAATCCCATATAGGACAAACTTACATTTTAATTTTATTAACATTCATTTTTTATGTTTATTACTTTATGTCATCTTTTCTGTTTTAATAAACAGACATTGACATGTAATAACAGCTTATCTTATTTATACGAGAGTAGTTTGATAAGTTTGGTAAAAAAGCAAGTAAAACACATTTTTTTGGAAAAAATCAATTTTATTTTTCAACATAGTCTCCTTTGAGGGCTACATACTTGGTCCAGCGATTTTCCAATTTTTTCATCCCGATTTCCATTTCCCGAAATTAAAAATTTAGCTCGGTGGGAAAAAATTTTCGTCAAATCAGGATGCCATCACCGCCGTCAACGACTGTTTTGCAGTTTGACAAAACCTATTTTTCGGACGGGATGAAAAAATTGAAAAATCGCTGGACCAAGTATGTAGCCCTCAAAGGAGACTATGTTGAAAAATAAAATTGATTTTTTTCAAAAAAATGTGTTTTACTTGCTTTTTACCAAACTTATCAAACTACTCTTGTATATGTTATCGAAATATATTATATAGTTCTGAGATAGACAATTTTTCATATAAATCACCAATAAAATATACTTTTTTTCCGTATTATCTTATCTATTTCGAAAAGATTATCAAGTAAATTTCAAATTGAAACTCTGTTCTACAAAGACAAGATATTTTCTAGAGAAGAGTTGCCGAAAGTGTTCTACTTAAGCTATTTTTTATTATATTTCCCATTTAGTACTGATACGCAAATAAACGTTGGAAATTGTAGCTTGTTTCAGGCACCTATTGTTACATGTTTAACTTTTTACCAATAATAAATTAATTTGTTATAAGCCTTTTTGTAACATGCTGCAAAAGGTACGATTTAGGCAACCGAACGCCTAAATCGTATTTATGGGTCTTCTAAATCATACCTCCTTGAAAGTATCGAATTTATAAATAAAAATTATTAAAAATATATAAGATTAATAAAAGGAATCATTACTTAATACCTATTTTATTAATAATTTATCAAAAGAAAGAATCAAACGTTTTGATCAAATGTTTTGATAAGGACGTCGAAAACTGGCTTAAATTTATTTTTGCAATTGATATTTGTATTTATATAGGCACGAATCCTACCAGTACGATATAGAAAACCTTATGATGATACGATTTAGGAAACTTGATAGATGTTATAAAAATATCGATTTAATTTTTATAATAATTACAAATATGTATATATAATAAATGTAAAATATTCTACAATAAATCTTCTTTTATGAAAGTAGAAAAATTCAGAATAAAAAATTGCATGATTACATTATTATCAGCTACAAAAAGTTATCAAAAATTAACATCAGTTGTACCTGTTTTTTTAAAGTTGTTACCACGCACAAAACAAGATGTTAAATTTTTGTGTATGTTATTTATTTTTTATTTATTTCATATTTTTGTTATTAAATGTTGCTTATATTAAATAATAATATAAAATATTGATGAGGTATGATTAGGCGACCGGTACGCATTCAGCAACTCTTCCCTAATTCTCAAAAAGGAACCAACATTTTATTTCGCAAAGAATATTTTAAGCTTATGCGAAAATATACTTTATTATTTTTGTTACGTGGTCTTTTTTACATAAAAAAGAAAATTCTTTAACATTGTTATCCAGAAATATGGATTCATAATGTGACTTTTATAAAGAAAAGGAAAAAGGGTCTAATAATGTTATTTTGCTCGAAATTAATATCGCCATTCCTGAATATATAAACATGATCGTTCATATTTTGTTAGTCAGATTTTACCGGAAATTATTCAGTTCGATATCGACGAATTACTATCCGTTGACGCATGTTTCCTCATTTTGATCCTGATTCACCGGGAATACCATCAAATATTCGATCATGTGACAGTAACATTATATACATATACGTATGTATGCATACAGGTTCGGATACTGCAGCATGGATAAAATGCACATCATACATATGTAATATGAGGAAACGTGCAAGGCATACGAACGGACCATCCTGTATATCATAGAATTCTTGCGAATACTATGCGAAATCGCTATTCCTTTCGATTCCGGGCTTCGATTTTCAAAGTTCTGCTCACCAGAAGCGAGTCTGCAAGCTTAGATTTCCAAATGGAACGATCGAAGCAGAAATAAATATTACACAGATATAAAAGGATATTGGCCTTATGTAATAGTGATGTCCTCAAAAGCTATTGGAAGAAAATATTGAGAATTTTAATGATATTTTTCTTATATTGATCTTTTAACGCGCGTATGTATACATTGATCTCACAAGAATCTTAACTAACTAAAATACTCAATAATAATATATAGCTTGTATTTGAATGAGTAAATAATAATATATAGAGAAGTTAGATATAGTTAGAAAGTGGTATTACACTTGGAAATTAGTTTCAAATGTGGTATGCAACTTAATCCCTATTTCACCAAAGTTTAATTTTTGTTTCGCGGTATTGTATTCCGCTGCTCCTTTGTATCCCAAAAGTGCAGCATTAGCGAAAAGAGCACGCCGCGACTTAAGCTTTAGTGCGAAGTTCAATTCCGCAACTTCCGCCCCCATCGAGTTTGCCGAAGTAGAAATTCCTGAAACTTCGCCTGCCCAAAAATATACTCTATTCTCCTCCGCCATTCGCGAAAGTTAAAAATGAGCTCTTCCGCCATATCCCGCGAGTTCGGCGCCCCCGAATCGAGCGTGCGAGCCCGCACAACTTTCGGTATCGAATGAAAAATGAAACAAGAAGTCGCGGTTTCGTGGAGTTCGATAAGTTTGCGATTTATATTTTCGGCGGCGGAAACTCGCGTGGTCCAAGTCACTGGGATGAAAAGGGACGAAGTTAATCGTTGCGAACGCGATGAGAATTCTAATTCAGGAGCCAGAATTTTCACATAAGAAAATGTGGGAGGCAACATTGTGATGTTTATCGGATAGATAAAAGGTGTAACATACTTTATAGGATGTCAAGCGTAATATGAATATAATACGATGTGCTATCCGATAGTTCCACCGCAAGGCCGCATTACATTATGACGTACTTTGTCAAAGGAAACCCTGTCACATTATATCAGAGAGAAATTTCGGTGAAAGATAATAATCTGAATATATAAATCAAAAGTACACATTATAATATTAAGGATGATTATAATATAAACGATACGTCTGACACAAAGTAGATTAAATAAAGCGGATTGCGTTTAAAAATTTTTATCAAAAGGAAAACTATCTTTAATGCCCAGTTATAGTACTTAAGATCGATTGACTTTCTGCGATTCTACCGGGTAAATCGTAAACGCGAAGGACCATAGTTTGATTTCAAGAAACACTTTCGCGAGCTAGGAGTATTTGCTGCTCGTTCAAGAGAGTCGTTTGGTTCCGGCTGATAACTTCGCGGGAAAGTGAAGATATCTCAAGTGTACTTTTTGGTAAAGTTTCTTTCGAAATGGCAGGATCGTCAATATCTTTCCGTATCTAAATTAAAATGTTATATTTTATATATATAGATGATATATGATATTGCGATGAGAAAAGTAAGTTATATTGTTTACTTAAACAATATTATTATGTTTACTTATACAATTATTAACATAACCCTTTTACTTATGTTTTAATATCGCGTTACTCAACATACATTTTAAATGTTAAATCATTTCACACATTATTGAAACGTTCAGAGAAAATATACGTTATTATTTGCGATAAGTCACAAAATGTAACTAACTTATTAATTTACTCGAAAAACATTTTAAGTAATGTTATATGTTTAATGTAATACGATATAGAAGCTTCAGTATAATCTCATTCGAATGTTTATTTTATATCGCGGCACGTCATACAGTCAATATTTAATCAGAAATATCGGGGGAACGTAATGTTCGACGTTGCCGACGCGCATATTAAGAATTTATGAAATTATTCCCATTTCGAAATAAAAGCGGCTTGGAATTACGTGCATTTTGTATTTATCCAATCATGATGCGACGCCCATTTCGTTTCCTGGAAAATTATATTACTGCGGTTCCAAAATGGTCGATGCCTCGGCGGAAGCGCTAGCGATGTTTATAGTTTCCTATCTTGCGGCCGCGATAGCTGCGCAATTACATTTGCACCATCGGCATAGGCTATCGCATGCACAATTTTGCTGTTGAATTTTCACCGCTTACGATGTAATACATTACACGTTCTATTATTGTGCAATTTGCATACCTCGATTATGCAAACCAGTGAAAGAGAAGCTTTTATTTAAATATTATAATCTTCGAAAAGACTTATTTATTTTAAAAAGTAGTTATTTAAAGAAAAATGTTACCAACAAGATAATAAAATTGACAATTAAATAAGAGTAAAATTAAAAAATATTACTTTCATTCCTTATTCTCTATAAGTAAATTCTTTAAATATTACTCTAAACATTTTCTAAGAATTATTTCCTTTATTCTCTAGTAAATTAATATTAAATATTCCTTATGTGGATAACTTGCTTTTGCATCATAAAATTTTAATAGAAGTTATATAAGATTTTCTTCAAAATAATCTGACATTGTTTGGCAGTGATATCATCTAACAGAGTTTAAAATGCTAATTTTAATGTAACGTATAACTTCTGTTAATTACTATCACCAACAAACATTAATTGCGGCGCAGGGATAACCTCTGGATCGAAGAGAAGGGTGCACGCCATTGGGTATACACAATCCATCAGGCCCCGGATATAGGTTTTCGCGGGTACCTAGTTACAGAATAAATTAATGACCACCGAATTTGCTGTTCTACGGTATATAGAGTTTGTACATAATCGCGCCTCCCTCTCACCACGATCCTACGTGGAATATCGAATGTTCAAACTCTGGCCGAGGGAATATGTTATCGTAGCTTAAAATTAATTAACATACGGTGCAGAGATAATATTGCATTAAAACATTTTTGGAATTGTATAGGTTTATAATTGTAACATTATATTGCACAGAGAATATTCCCAGTTTACTGAGAATCACATTAATTACTGATTATTATTATTAAAATGTTAATTTACGTTACTTACTTAATTCTGTATCTTATACAATGCGTTTCGTTCTTTGCTTTCGAGAACCGCAATGAACAGATTTCCCACACTACAATAGTGTACATTTATTGTTCACTGTAATCACCTTTGTATTTATGCAGTCAAAACATTCTGCACAACCGCGGGATATTCCGGCACCCTGTTTTGCGCGGCTATTATTATTTTGTTTGATTAGCTTAATTTGTGGCTGAGAATGCGCCACGGTCCAGACACGATAACGTTGCGGCTCTGTGGGGTTGTACCCTGGCTTTTGCAGTGATGGAAATGCGCAATGGACCGCACGTGACTCATGCATTGCGCGGCTACAATTGTGCGCGATTACATTTGTGCAAAAGCGATGTGCACTAAAACAAAGAAGGCTATACCGAAAATTACTAATGTCCCGTGCGAATTGTCGGCCATTATGTAATATATCACCGGCTGATAAGAATCAAATTAAAGCCCCCTACTGCGTTTGTCATTTATATGCCACGTTCTATACGTTAATTTTAATACGGATTTCGATAATTCCCTTAAAATTTGCCAATCACATCGCAGTTACTTAAATGTTTCATTATTAAATATAGATTTCTTGTTATATAATTTTTAAAAAATCTTATCAAAAAGAGAATGACACAATTATAAAACATATTAAATATTGACTACTTTCAATATACAACTTGGATAAATATTCGTGTTCTCAGACTCTTGCATAATGCAAAGAGCTTTACGTGCTATCAAATTCTCATTTCTAAGAATTTAGGTAAACTTTGAAAAAAGCTAAGGTTCGAGGATTCTATTCAAGGGTCTTAGGATTCTAAGATTTTTAGATTCTTACATTTGGATCAAATATAAAGATAAGCAAATGCAGTCTTCTTCAAAAAGAGCGGAATTACCGTTAAATGCTACTTTGTATGGACACGTTACGCTTTCCTTCTAAATTCTAGGGGTAACTTCCTTCTCCGTACCTCCAGTAATCTCCACAGTGGTAATTTCTAAACGGAACAGAAAGATACCCTCTCATAATGGCACGAGGAAAATTTCACGGGCCGCGTACAGGTGTACGTGTGGAGATGGTCGCGACCGATATAGCCTGGCATTAGTACGAACAACTACTGGTGTTATTACTCGTTTATCGTTGTGCGATAAGATAAGGGTAGATTGGGTAAGCGCGCACACGATATGCCTCGTTTACCCGGTGATTTGAGGGAATTGTTTCACCCGGTGTAATTTCAAGAGTGTCTGGCCACGGGCATCTTCTAATTCCGTTCAGATTAGCAACGCGACGTCTCCAGCTGTGTTACTCCCTCATTTACCTTGCCCGGCAATTACAGCTGCATTAAAAGCTACTCGTTTTTATCGAACGCAATTGCCTTTTCATCGCACCCGTTTACCACTTTGCGAATGGGTTACGTTTAGTTTCCATTATCGGCTAATTATACAATGAACTTTCAGACACGTAATTTGGAATAAGCAATAAAATACATTTCATTGTTATTCGCCTTAAAGTTATATAAATATATACAGGGTGTTTCAGGTCAGGTCAATAAAACTTCAGGATCTTATAGAAAATTGAATTTGGAACAAAAAAGTTCCTATAAACATAAGTCCGGAAACGCTTCGCGTTAAAAAGTTATATAGCTAATAATAAACTTCGAAAAATTGTTTTTTAAAAATAACTTCAAAACCTTTCCTATGTTTATAGGAACTTTTGTTCCGAATTCAATTTTCTATAAGACCCTGAAATTTTATTGACCTGATCTGAAACACCCTGTATACAGAGGATAGGCCATTATAATCAATCCACGTGATTATCTCCCAAACTATTCATTATTCGATTATACCAAATGATTAATTTCATTATTCTGTGCATAAAAATATTAAGGTATGGTTATCAAAAAACGCACAGTTTACAAGATATTTTATATTTGATGTCAAAATATGCCAGAATAAAATATAAAATATCTCGCAAACTATTGGTTTTTTGATAACATTACCTTAATACTTTTATATACTAAATTACTAGAGGAATTATATTATATAAAGAAAATCATATGATTCCATTTAAAAAACAAAGATCACCCTGAAGTCTCAGGAACACCTCTACCTTGAAGAAAAAACTGTGTCCATCATAAGATGTTTCCCTCGAAACACCCGAGTGGAAATTTTTTATTTTTTTTTTATTAATTCCAAATCTCAAGGAGCTCTATGTAAATTATTAATAAATTCTTAGAAATAAAAATTGCATACAATAGCAATATGCGCTTTTACTATAGTAATATACTTTAAAGACAGACAACGCAATTTATCCAAAGTTGTGGTAAATATTAGAAAAACTAAAAAATATTAGATTATAAAATTATACGTCGTATGAAACATTTTATTGTTGAGCTTACTTTTTACGCTAGCCCGGAATGCTACCCTCGCCAGTTAAGACGACTTAATACTCCAAAGGGGTTTCCTTGTCTGCTGCACGGTATGTGCTACGTGTTGAACATGTCCTGCACATGCATGCGCCGGGAATGTGGCGAACGCAGAGGAAACGCGTGCTGCTGCGCTCAAGCGATAAACATGGATAAAATACGGCGCATCAAGATCATTATTTACCGTTAACAAAGCGTGTTCAATAAAATAATTCGCTGTAATTCGAGAGGAAAACGTCGGCTGATATTTTGCGACATGAAAAATATTACCGTTGTCGTTACTCGACATGTGTACATTTACTATGTACACACTGGACATAATGTTACAGACGTCATAGGGAGGAGTATATCTAAAACACTGATTGTGAGATGTAATCTGGGACTTAGTACAGAAAAATATTACGCGAGCTTTTCTACCGTAATTGGCTCCTTGGGATATTCATAATTATTTTTTCCTGTTATTTGTTTCTCTTCTCTTGTTCTTTGTGGCGTGAGAGGAAAAGAAAAAGCAACGTATTTGTGAACTTTTTATATTTCTAATTTCCTAATTGTAGTAATAAAAAAATAAAATGTTTAATTTTGCTCAGGGCTGTTCATCAGCAACATGGCATATACATGATAGTAATATTATTTACGTCATTATTTTGTATAAATACTGTTAAATTAGACATCGATGTAACTTTCTGAATGCCTTGCGAGTTTATAATTTATAAAATGTAGATTTGATTACGTCAAGATTATAGAAATTTATTTAGTTTTAGATTCCACTAGTTTTTGTTTTAATGGTTGTATATATGAACAAATTTTTGGCAGCCCGATGGGATCCCCACTATCTCCCATTCTGGCAGATATTGTTTGGATGATTTGGAGACACATTGTCTTAATATGTTAGATTTTGCAATTCCTGTCTTTTATAGATATGTGGATGATATTTTCACGATAATACCGGTGACAAAGCTCAATGAAGTTTTGGATATATTTAATAGTTATCACCCACGTCATAAATTCACCCACAAAGTTGAGAAGAATAAATCTATTCCTTTCTTAGACACGAATTTAATCAGGGATGGGAATTGCATAATCACTAATTGGTACAGAAAGCCCACATTTTCGGGACGGTATGTAATTTTATTTCCCCAGCTTTGATATATTTGTTCTGGGAAATTTTTATATGTAAAGGATGTTCTTGATGTATGTGAAGCCTTCTTTATATAGATTAAGTACTGCTTCTTCTTTTCTTAATTATTGACACCTT
>NJRQ01000350.1:15255-74119 GCA_003063805.1 Aphaenogaster ashmeadi | reverse complement strand
GTTTACTTGGCGCTTTTTTTACCTTTTTTTAAAAAGGTAATTTTGCTATGTGTGCAACTACATGTGTCGGACACTCGCACGAAATCATAATTTGGAATAAGCACACATAACTGTCACTAAACTGTTATATGGAAAAAGCAACAGTGAGAGAGCTGAACGGAAACGACTTTAATGTTTCCTTGTTTTAAAATGTTTTATGTGCAACTATATAAATTAAAAAATAGAGTGGAGTTGTTATGCGTTATTTGACAACAGTAACTACTAAAATCGATAAATCTCTTCGGTAAGTTTCTACGGGATTAAGAGTTCCAATTATCGTCTGCTGTAGAGACGGTAACACAAGAAAGCGAAAACTTCTGGCGTTGCCTAACACTTCACGGGGAACAAAGGGTTAAGAATATCGATAAATGAAAAGCGTTCCTCTCATTCTTCACAGAGGCGAAACTGGAATAGCGCAATATCGGATTTCGCACAACAAAGAAATCGGAGGAGGTCAAAGCGTTCCACAGCGGTATGAAAATACGAGCGACATCGAACGAGTTCTTTTCTTGCAAAATTTCGCACTGCGGTAGATTAAAAGTACACGGTACGGGTCCCTTAACGAGACTGTGTAACCTGCGAGGACGTAGTGTTTATCCGGCAATGTAATTAATTCGCAGTAGGTTTTTTTCGGTCGAGTGACGAATTAATCGACGCAAACGCTAAGTGAAAGGAATTGAATTTACACGGGCGTAAAAAGGAACTCTTTTCCCTCGTCATTGAGACACTCTCCAATTAAGTAAAACGTAACCAACTGCTTGCGCTACCGTATGCGTTTTCGACTAATTATTGCATCGCATAAGAGAAGATATTGTGTAATATGATCTTATCCGTTTGTAAAAGGGTCAGATTTTCATTAAAGAATTATTAATGCTCATCGCCAATAGTAATTCCATCGTAACTTAACTTAATACCTTGAGAAATTCAGTATTTACTATCTAGAAGAAACTTTGGTATAACACAGATACATTATTAAATTTTACAAGTTGTTCATTAACTAAAAAGATTTATAAAAAGATTTATAAAAATATTGAAAGAATTCTATATAATATAAAACGTTTAAAAATTTCCGGAATAGTGCTATATAGCATAAATACTTCTACGAACAGATAGTTCTATTTTATTACGTATCTTTAACTAAAAGGATTAGCAGGTCTCTTAATCTTTCTCGGCGCATCTTGTAAAATTGCAGCCTCAAATTCCTTTATTTCTTTTGTGCTATAAAATCCAGTTAGTAACGAAAAACGCGTTCCCTCGAATCTTTTCTTCCTCTCCGATAGCGAAGAACATTTTAGCGAACTATTAATCAAACTTATATTCTCTTCTTCTTCGATAGGAGAAAATGGCCGAAGAATTTTCTGAAATTACAAAGTGAAGTTTCACTATTCGGCGATTTTGTTGAAAGAAAGAGCAATTGAGGCGCCGAAAAACGCATTCACGACGATTCGGTGAGATCGAGCTGACTTACATGAGAGAACGTTCGCCTCGTACGTCATTGAAATTCCCCGCAATTACGCGAAACATACGGCCGGGAGAGCATTACCAATGGTGCAACGGACGACTTCTTCGGCATTCGAGTGCGTGGGAGCTGATGTAATGTGGGTCGTTCTTGCCATCTGGGAATCTCGTTGAAATCCCACGGCGCTGATTTCTTCCACTGGTTACTGCTTTGAATTTAGAGTGCCTGCTCATCGGGCGTTATTTTAAGTGGATTCGTCCGAATTTTGGGATCTTCCTACTTGCAATTGTAAATTAATTTGATGACGTTTCCGCATCAAAGATTCGGGGTCAAATCTTTATGACCGCTTTGAGATTCTAAGATTTCCGTTTGACATTTTTTAACAACAGGACGATTTATTTTTATCATTGTCTGAGAAATCGAAGGCTTGTTCAAATTTGTTTATAATCAACTTTTAATTTTCTCGATTCTTTTTTTCGAATAATGTTTTACAAATGGTTTGCGTATAATTTGTGTAGATTAGATAATAACAAAATGTAAAAATTGTACGAGTACTAGTCATTAGTAAAAATCATAAATAAATAATTATTATCTTTAACGAAATAGAAGAAAAATTGTTCTAATTAATTTCATAATAAAAAATATTTGTTTCATTTTTAAAAAAATAGGAGTATAAACTATAATTACATATAGATACTTTATGTTATATTAAACACAAGAATAAACATAAAGTCGCTGAGTGTACAGATATATCTATTCTTGTATAACGTGTTTAAATAAGAATGGAACGTGCGTTAGAATATCATAAATATGAAACGTGATGAATACAGATCGGATCTGTGCGAATGTAATATGTTCAAACATTAAACATTATATGTATGCGTGTGCATGTAGGTGTGTGTGTGTGTGCGTTTGTGACAGTAAAATGTTGAAACCATCATTCGTTGCATAGACATAGCATTAATGGTGGCGGAACGAGAAGCAGCCACGTGCGGCGGTAATAAAGTTGCAAAATAATAACCGTAACGTTATCAGCGAAATTTGTGTGTATCAAAGACAAATTGCGCCGATATTACCGTCCGAAATACCGCGTGTAACTCCAACATATTACAAGTCCCATCGGCTATGTAATCGTGTTTGATGTACTTACGGTATGGACAGGACGCAAAATCGCAAACCAGCTTCGAGTTGAATAGACGACAATCTATTAATCAACAAAAGCACATTTAGCGCTTACTTGCACAGAAATATTAATGATACTTCAATAATCACTCCCGCTTTAGCAAAATCATTTCTTGAATACTGTAAACGTAATCAAATTTCTTTCAATATTTTATAATATAATCAATTATAATATAATCAATTATAACAGTAGGTATTTAGACGTATTTTTCATAAGTGATAATTTAACTATGACAAGTAATTACAAGAAATCAAAAGTTAATCTAATTAATATTGTTAACAGAGTAATTAAAAGATCAAACTAATTATTTTAAAAAATATTATATTTATTACTCAAAAGATATTATTATTTAATTATTCTATTACATCGTTTCAAATTATTTGTTTCAAGTTAAGTTTATTAATTGAGTTATTTATTATAAAAATATATGCGAGCCTAGTTTCTTGCTGCCTACATACTTACTGCAATTTATAAAATTTTGAAATTAAACCCACAGAAAGAGATAGAGAGAGCCTTTTACAATAAGCTGCTTAATTGATACGAGAACCAAGCACATCTACTAAATAACACGTACCAGAGAACGGAGTAAAACAGATTGATCGGATCTATGTTTAATCCCAAAAATCAATTAAACGTTGGACACATTCGGTTTTAACAACAATTGAAATGCATTGCGCATTTGGTCGCAAAACTGCAGCACGTTTATTATTCGGCATTCCTGTGAAATACGGCCAAACTATTTTCCAGCTTTCGTGTAATAGCTTTAAAAAAGTGGACTTACCCAGCTCACGGTGGCCAGCCAGACCTTCGGTTTTTGTATATAGCCGTATCGGATGGATTGTCAAGGCATACGACAAAATCTCGCGTAAAATCGATGCGGGGCTAGCTCGTTAGCTGTTCCGCGAAGAGTAAGAGAGAGCGATAACAATGAGCCAGGAAGAAATTGCGTCACACGACAGGTGATACTTCCCCGCGAGCCTCGTAATTGCAGGGCATTTCAATTCGCGAACAAAAGCTTTCGCCGGTGTAAACGCGAATATACCGGCACCCCAAGGTGAAATTGCGATGGCGGACAGAGAAAAGTTAGCATAGAATACAAAAGAACGGAAGGAAAGAGAGGAGGAAGAGAGTGTAAAATACATGAAAGAGAAGAAGTGAGGGTAGAAACAAGAGGAAAAAAGCGGAAAATAGAGTGTAAGAAAAAAAAGAATTAAAGTATGATAGAAACGAAGAAGATGGTAAAAAACAGAGACAATTTTATAGTTAAGAATAAACGAAAAGAACAGAAAATAATGACATAAAATGCGGAAAGGAGGCAAGGAAGCGTGCAAAACGAGGGAGGAAATAAAAAAAAACGAGAGAAGGAAGGAAGCAGGTGCTAGAGAAACAAGGAAAATAGCAAAAAAAGAAAATTGTACAGTGAGAAGCAAACGAAAAAGGACGGAAAAGAATGGTGTAATACGCAGAAGAAAGAAAGGGAGAATATAAAAATGACGGATAAAAACAAGGAACTGATGGTTAGAAATAAACGTAATATGAAATAAAGGAATCATGAAGGAATAAGAGAGTTGGAGAAGATGTGAAAAAGAAAGAAGAAAAATAGGATAAAGGAAAGAGTTACGTGTTTGACGAAAGAATGTGGGTGTTTCTTTTATTTTCGGTAAGAGGTGGGAGCAAAGGAAAAATCAGTAAAGAATAGGAGTGAAACGGAAGATGAGATAAGAAATAGCAGCGAGATAAGATGGAGGATGAGTAATGCGAGAGGCGAGAAAAAGAGAAAGAGAGGAGAAAAGGAAGCAGAAAGAAAGAGAGAAGAAAACGAGAAGTAGAATGCATAATAGAGAAAGAGAGCTAGCAGAATTGCGTGCTCGACGCGATCTCGCTTGTCAGTTTTATATTATAGAAAATGAGAGCGAGAGAGGGGAAAGGTAAGAAAAGTCGAATAAAAAAAGAAACAGGACAGAAGAGGGGAGAAACGACTGAAGAGAAGTGCAGGAGAGTAAAAAGAGATGAAAATCACATGCTCAACGAATGTGCTTGCCGGCTTTATGCTTGGCTTGAAATCCGACTGCAAGTTCAGACGAATACTCGCGATAGATACGGAGAAGAACGGGAAATCTCATACCTGCGTGAATATTTCGCGAAATAAAAATGCGGAAGTTAAATCGATAAGCGAAGAAACGCTAAGTGTTAGCCGGTCAAGAGGACTACGTGTCTGGTTTATTGAATGCTATACTTCTTTTTCGATTACTTCAGTCCTCGCGGGAGTTTTTTACTGACTTGCTCGTTGTAAATTATATGCGAATGATAGCTGTATTACGATTGATTTATATTGTAGATAGTATAAAAAATAGATTTCTTTCAAGCGCAAATACTGAAAAGAAATTATGAAGGCTTATTAGCGAGATTTCAATAGTAGATTGTTCAATAGTAAAAAGTTAAAAAATTTTGACAAATCAAGTATACGTAGGTCAGCATCAAGTTGTGCGTAGGTAGCAAAAACATACAGTTAATTTTAACTGGATATTAAAATCTTAACAGAAATTCAATTTAGAATTTAATTGTTAAAATACATTAGCGACGTAAATGATTGCATGTTTGAATAATATCTAGTTAATTAAAACTCAACTTTAAATTCGTCACGAAATAGTCGAGAGACATTTTGTCTTGTGATGAAAATCCTCCTAATTTAATTCTGTTGTACAGTCTAATCCGTCAATTTATTACGTCGCTGTGTTCAAATCTTAAAGCACATAAACGATATATAATTATATATCGCGATTTGCATTTCACATGCATATACACGATGCGTGCAGCTGCACATTAGTGCGTATTTAAATGAGCTCGCATATCTGGTGATTACGTAATAAACAGCATACAATGTATACAGACCTAACTAGCATAATAGTGTCCGCGGAGCATCGTACGGACATTCTGAATATTTGGACAGACAATGGTACATCTCGGGGACATTCTGTAAACGTTTGGAGCACTAAGGTATACAATGGCATGCCTAAGGCGTTTCCTGAAGGTATTCCGAAGGTAAGCCGAACAGCTGGCACAGTTAAGACGCACGTCGGAGAATTGCAAACGTGTATTAACGCCACGTCATTAAATAGTATTAATGATATCTAAATTTACATTCAAAATATGCCTCGAGAATTTATTTCAAAAATTTCCAACACACAATGTTTGTTATAATAATTCCCATTTGTTGAAACGAGATTTAATTATTCGATGATTTTATTATAATAGGTCACAATAGGCTAAATACGAATGAAAAACACAAATAAAGTAACATAAAAAGGATAAATGGAAATTTTTTTCGCGCGGTACAAAAAGTTAAATTATAAAAATTGCTATTGGCGTTTAAAAATAGAAATTATTGAAAGAGGAAGTTAAAATAAACTCAGAGAAATAAAAATGAATAAAAATATTTGAATTTTTTACTGCAATTATTTTTAAAATAATAAATTTCAAGAGAGAGAGAGAGAGAGAGAGAGAGAGAGAGAGAGAGAGAGAGAGAGAGAGAGAGAGAAATTTAACAGGAAAAGAGGAAACATTTATTTTCTATCTTTATATCTTACATTTCTTCTATTATAAATCATACATATTATAAATTATACATATTCATTTGTAGAGATAAATTTTAGAGAATAATATAAACAAATAGTATAGGAGACAGATAAACCATAATAAAGATAATGCACGCGTCACATTTATTCATAATTATACATGATTTTACAACTACAGAATAATATATATTTTAATAGCGTATAGTTTAGGAATTAATTGAAATTGAAAAAACCCTGAAATGAAAATATCAAATAATTTAGTAAGTAACCAGAATTGAAGTTTGTTATTAAATCATTTTCTAAAAAGTAGGTTTGATTTTAAGTTTATATAGTATTGATTTTAATTGCTTAGCTAAGTTTATCTTTTAATTTCGTATGTGTGTAAACATGACGTATACTATAACAGGTGCTATTGACAAATTGATAGTTAATAGCAAATGTTTGATATTACGCAAAAATTATTTAATTTTATTTTTTAATAAACATTTATATGGTTGAGCAATCATTCCATTAAAAAAGGATTAGAAAACTTCATGTTAGAAATTTGAATTGGAAGGATAAAGTTCATTTATCTTTTGTGATCGGAAATAAGACTGAAGAATTTGATTTAATAAATATTAAATTAAAAAGTTGCTGTGAAATAATAAAATGGACAAGCTACGTTATCGTTGTTCGCTATCATCGATGATTCGTGATGCGTATTGTGTTCATATTGAGGCAACAGATCAGAGACATTGCTTGCGCTCGGGCAAGAAATCGAGCAATCTTGCGCGTACGTCGAGATGCATTTAGGAAATGGAAGGACGTCCATAAAAGCGTTCAAGATATAAAAGAACTTTGAGTGCATCGGAAATTTATAAAGGAAAGAGAAATCCGCGGTTCCCTATCCGCTCTCTAAATTGTCCTACTCAGTGGCGAATTTATTATTTTTGCATGGTATATCGTTATCTTGACTATCGGTAAATATTTCCGAGCATAGGATCTCATTGTGTCGCGTAAATCGCGATGTGCATTCGCGTGCGAGACCGATTTATGACACTGGTTTAGATGACATTGACGAAATGTTACATCAAAGTAACGTATGCCCCCTTTTCCGTCCCCCAAACTTTCAACAGATCGTAAATCAGACGACGTTGCATTGTGCACGCTAGTTTTCTGACACAAACTGAAAAACTGTTATAGTTATCGATTAATGCACTCATGCTTGCGAATTCATGAATTATTCTTCGAGCAAATCAGAGTATTGATCTGTTTTTCTGAATTTTGTGCAGTGCAAGAATGCATCAGTCTGCAGAATGTAACAGACAATTCCTTAGCGATTAGTAAAAAGATATTCAGTCACGCTTCGTGCAATATATAATTGAGATAGTTTAATCTATCGTCAATGTTAACAAAATATTGATGTATTATTACATTTATCCAGTATTCGGTAGTATAAATGAATAGTTATGTATTGTTACTACTAGCATACATATTGGATGCATAAGGATTTTTATTAGTTATATATTTAAATAAATTGTCAAAGTTAACAGTGTTATTGCATTTGTCATTTTCATTGCATCTTAGGTTGCAAATTAGGTCGTAATAAATATCGGATTTCATTAGACCATAGTTAATGTGTCTGCTTGTTCGACCTGCTTGTTATCGGTTGTGAGTTTAGGTAATGGATCATAATGGATGGTTTCGTAACATCAGAAATGTCATATGCTCATATTTGGACAAGTACGTTAATTTACAGTTTGATAAACGATCCGAACAGGTCTTGAGCGTCGTGTCATATCGACGAGAGTGGTATTAAATTTTCCAGCTTCTCTCCGATGGCGAACGCTATATGGGCGAACGAGAAGCTCGTTATCGCGGTTAGACGATAACGTTATATGAAGGATTTTGATGAGAGAGAACCTTATAGTTTAATTAGGTTAGCTCTGAAACTTTAATGTGAGAGTATTTCTGCCAACATCAATCGATAGTTGTAAATAATTGGATTTTGAACGTATATATTAGCCAAAGGCTTTTGCGGCCAAAGCTAATTGCTATATAAGGCATGTAATTCTTAAGGGGGGAACCTACTTTAGAACGCTAAAAAAGAGATGATTTTTTTGGGATTTTTCTGAATACAAATATATAAAAAGGCTGATCTTTTTAAAACTTTAAGGATAATTTAATAAGCATTTAAAGAAATATAAAAAAAATTTTCATTACGAAATAATGCTTTTAACAGGCAATTATTGATAGTTCATTTAGGACAAAATTTCATGAAAATTTAAAATCTATTTTGATTTTTTGATTCAGGCGAAAATTGGGCCCGATACACTGTACACAAGGACACAACTCCGCTGACGAGGCACGACGAGTGCCTATTAACAACTGCCTGTTAAAAGCATTTCAAAAAATTTTTTTATATTTCCTTAAATGCTCATTAAATTATCCTTAAAGTTTTGAAAAGATCAGCCTTTTTATTTGTATTCAGAAAAATCCTAAAATATCAATTTCTTTTTTAGCATTCTAAAGTAGGTTTCCCTTAAATCTTTTATCCTCAATCTCCACGTAGGTCCCATTTAAAAAGCAAGACAGGAAAGAGAGAGAGAGAGAGAGAGAGAGAGAGAGAGAGAGAGAGAAACGATCTGAATTCATTGTGAATTACTTCTATAATTTATACCTATATCTATATAAGAATTATTAAAAACTTCTGAACTGTCCGTTTTGAAACTTATATCCTTGTGCATCATGTTGACATTTGAAAATCATGTTGACATTTATATATGCACACAAATCAAAAGAAGATATATATTATTATATTATTATATTATTATTATTATATTATTATTTTAATAAATTAAAAAGTGAACTTTAAATTATTTCTTCTTTTTCCTACTTTTTTTAATTTTCAAAGTTTTACGATTAAAAACTAGTAAGTTAACATTACAAGTCATATTTTAGAATTAATGGTTTTTTAAGAAGTTCAACTAAACAAACAAACAAATTAAATGTAAAAAATTAGTATGTAGTTATCTTGTCATTTTAAAAAAGTTATGTATTTTCTAAAAAGTTTACTGATATCAACTGCGCTTAAACGAGTCGATTCAATGGCGATACAGTTTGAAGAACCGACCGACCGTTCAATAAAGTATTAGAAGCCAGTCCAGGAGCTTGCACGCTCACGGGGATTATAAATCGAGACTCGATAATGATGCGTAATAGATGGTTTCCCCGCTTTCGAGCGGCCGAGTCTGCAAAAGTCGACTTGAGGAACATGGCATAGCGATTATTCATGCTTACCACCTTTCTGGACGTTTCGCGAATTAAGTCCTTCGACGTGCTGTGAATCTCGTCCGGACTCACATCACGCCAAGATTATGGTGCCATTTGATCTTGAAAAATAGCGGGTTAAGAAGGGTTTTAAAACAGAAATCAAAGTGTTTTAATTTAACTTCTCAATTATCTCGAATGAGATCGTTAAGCGCGATAATAAACAAGCTCTCGTTAGCTGTACATCTAATTTATAAATATAAAAAGTATAAATAAGATAGAAAGCGTGTATCCCAAAACGTGATGTTGATAAAAGATATAAAGATTTGAGATGCGTAAAAATCTATATAATTTATATTTAGATACACATCTATTTATTTTAGTATGCACATAAAATTAAAAATGTAAACCTAATGGGTATAACCCATAAATGTTCAACTTTAGAGATTAGAAGTATAATAAAAAAGCTATAAGTATTCCTTTCGTATGCTTGTTTTCTTTTCTATGAATTTCAATGAGACATTTATACTATAAACCGATGTGGTTTACTGATTTTGCCAAGGGAACCAAACTGGACTTACTTCGCTATGAAAACTGACGACGAATCGTCTTTTTACGTTGTCCTGACAATGGCGAACGGAAAGGCGTATATATTTAATTCAGTGCGGAATATTTAACATTTTATTACAGCGCTTATCTACACTGCAGCAGGTGGGATACTGTGTCGTCCAATTAAAACCGCGCTTAAAAGTTTCTCATCGATCGAGCATCTCGGGCTACGCCGAGCTATGCGATCGAGAGTCGATCGATCCATTAATCCTGCCAGCTCCTAGCCCAGGATAACATCGGATTTCCGCGGTGGCGGATGGAAAGTTTCCTCGCTGGTATATTTTGTGCAGCGAGCGTCTGCCTTTGATGCGGCAGGGTGCGCGTCGCGTAATTCATGAATAAATAAGAAACAACTTTTGAAACAAGCTGACTGAAAGGCTCATGGAGACGACGACGACGACGACAACGATGACGACGTAGTAAGAGTAAAAGAATCCCGGAAATCCAGCAACTCCAGTTGCCGCCTTGCTTCCTGTGTGACCCGCAGATCCTTCTTATTTTCCAACTTCCTTCCGCCGGAGTGCACCCACTCTGACCTTTCCGCCTGGCTCTACCCTTCATCTCTTGGATAGTCCTTCCCGCTCATGATTCCCCGAGAGGACGGCTTCGAAATTTTCATATATTATGCAAACATCGTTCTCTTTGGCACGATAATCTTTTATTTCTATTTACTCATTCATCTATTCCATCGTTTCATTCCGCATTGCATCACTTAGTTACAATTTCGCATCCGAATTGCATTTCGTTGTAGCGCTGCGGCAATTCATTATGCGAATTATTACGTTTACTTTAAAATATTTTAAAGTAATTAATGATAATTTTTACATATTTCTTTTAAATGGAAAACTCTTACACGATAATAAAAATATGTTTCTACAAAAAAAATTTAAAATTACTTCAAAGAAGGGGGTGCAAAAGTCGCCATTTTTTCTGCCCTCAACGGGAACCTGTAAAACATGCTTTACTATCTTATTTGAGGTTGAAAGAAGAAGAAAATAATATTCTTTTCACCAGGAAACTGCGGGAAATATTTAAGGAGCGATAATGAATGTCTTCAAAACGTGTGACAAAATAGCTGTGTTTGAGTGATACTTTGGGTTTGCTGTACATCAACCAACAATACATTTACCTGCAGAATACTTAAATGATTATTTTGAAGATAATCATGATGGTTCATCAGAGTCCGAAGACTAAATCTCCTAATCGTTTCTCTGAATTCTTTGAATATTTTAAATGAATAGTTTAATAAAAATATATAAAAATATATTTAAAAATATAAAAATATAAAAATAAAAAAAATAGAGACAGTGACTGCCACGTCCTCGTTCGTTACCTCTGGGTTAGGCTACGCGCGGTTATAAGATTTGACTTATGAATTAATTCTACAGAATTTTTTTAACGAGGGTTTGAGTAAATCTTCGAAATATACTAGAGAGCCCGTACTTTGCAGCGCGTTAGATTGTTATTAAATAATATCATCTTTATATAAATCATTATCTTACATATGCAACATTTACTTTATACAAATTTAACTCTTATTCATGCGTTTCAAAACTTTTCATCTCTTATTAAACCGCTCAAACACAGCTATTTTGACATATGTTTTAAAGACATTCATTATCGCTCCTAAAATATTTTCCGCAGTTTCTTGGTGTGAAAAGAATATTATTTTCTTCTTCTTTCAACCTCAAATAAGGTAGCAAAGCATGTTTAAGTAAAGTAAATTTTCTCTTTTAAATTCTTTTTTAAAAATTAAATTATGATTTCTTTCTTGCCGAATTATCGCGATTTGAAATAATCAATACATTATCAATTCGTTTCACGCGGGATAATGCCACCTATATTAGCAATATCCAAGCTAAAAATTATTCTTAGAAATTTTCGTGATTTCAAGAAAACACGCGATATTAATAAATTTTATATAATTAGGAACTTACCTTTTCCACAATAACTTATAGTTATTACGATAGTATCAAACTATTGCTTTCCATAAACACGCTGACAATATTCAATATTGCGATTAACCATTATGGCTTGAGCCAATATTTTGTTATTCTTAGACGTCCTCAGATATCTGGGAAACCGCTCACCCAACACGAAATCTCGTTACTCCAATAAAGTCGCATTATTCGAGTCGCGCTCATCTTTTTCCAAGGAAATCAATTTCCGCGAATAGGACGGGGGATGCTAGCTACATTTAAATCTTTATCCGCATTTGTTAGCAAACTCGAACGTAACTTTCCCCGATATAACCCCGGTCGCCGATTCAAGTATATAATTCACTTCGGAATGTTCTCCGCTTATTTATTATCTCGCTTTTCTCATCGATGCGGCGAGACTTCCGTTACTTTTCGTCTAAGCCGCGGCTTCTATATCTTTTGATCGAGCCCTCGTAGCGTAAAATTAAAAATGGCACTCCACGCCGATATTATATTTTCCCATTTAGTGTTGTATATTCGTTATTAATTTCATCCTTGCCTTGCACTTTTCTTCCTTCCTCAGCCACGAGGAAATATTTTGCGGCTGCAGCGCGTACGCGCGCGTCCGCTAAATCATTTAAACATTTTAATGGAAAAAGTGCCGGTCAGCCGTTTTTCCAAGCACGTCCATAATTCACTGGCGCGATCAGAAATTTATATTTCATCGCGGAACGGATCTCGCTCTTCTACCATAACACTTTTACAATCGTGAAACAGAAATACCTTCTAATTGAATCATATTTTTTTAAAGCATATAGAGATACGTATCTAAAAATTACATGTTTAAAATAATAATGATAATGATAATGATTTCGAAGCAATTGTTTTCTAATTCTAATAATGTAATCAAGTAAAATATTTGCAAAGCGTTTTAATACATAATTAACAAAGTATATTTTCAAGGAAAAGATAAAATATGCTCATTTCTACCTTGTTGGAAATTATGCTTTTTTTAGACTGATTATTGTAGGTAAAATGCGAGAAGCTATACAATAACACGCGGAATTAAATTTTATGATAATGCTCGTGTAAGAGTATAGCTTCGTAAATAGCTCTATTTCACAAAATATTGAACATACGTAATGTTCTTAAATTATCCCGCGTAATAACAAATTCTTTATGTTTGCGTTTTATGTACTTTAAATGAAACAACCATATACTTTGGAGAAACCAAAAATGGATAATATAGAATACTAGAAAGAATACATTTATAACACATATTTTATAATGTTAATAATCAAACTATTAATTAAGGTATCAATTAGTAACATTATTAAAAATATGCCATTAATTAAAAATAATATGCTGAGGCTCAATAAAGAAGAATGAATATTTGCAATTATTTCACTAAATCTATTTTTTATCTTTTTCAATAATATCAGAGATACGACTAATTATATAAACTTGTAAGCATTTAATATTTTAATAAACAGTGTCTCTTTAAATTAAGAGCATATCAAAGTGTAAGCTTCACATACACAGCAAGATCTACGAGAGCTAAAAGAAACTAGGTTATAACCCACGCTCTAAGTTTAAAAGTAGCAGCAGCGCACAATGGTATCGTTTCTCGTTATATACATACATCTGTTTATTCTTTCCATTTACAGACGAATAGAAATAATGTTGTTACTTTTTCACGAGGATGACAGAGATGGACATTTCCGTTCGGATAATAAATTATTTAGATTACGATATTAATATACTGGAAAACTTGGCAAATCTCACATAACGTTGCACATATAATATTTATGTTTACAGATTCATCAAAGTCTTATGTCACACATGCTGATAGTCGCGATAGAACATCCTTCGTATGCTTATTTAACGCTTAATTATAATTGAACATTGTAATATTAAAACCATTAATTAACAGAATCAAAAATATTTCAAATGAACAGAATCAAAAAGTATTTAATCGTTTTACGCGAGAGATAAAAGTGATCATAATAAAACATTATATCATCCCAAGTTTTTCCCCGTTCCTCATTTTCTCGACGTTTCGAGAGCATAGCAGTGCTTATAATAACTTTTCAATCAGCTCTCTCTGATCGCCATGAATGGTAATGGAGCGTTCGTTCAAGCGGAGCAGCGCGTTTATAAGGCGCTGTGAAAACTTTTGCTGCGCCTGAGTTCGTTACAGGATGCTTATGGATACTTTGCAAGAAGCAACGAGAATCTCTTAATCCTTTTCCACCTGTTTCCACCCACGCGTCGCGTTCGCACGCCCGAATCTTTTTAGTCGATTAACGTGATTACATTAAACATGCAAATCCGCCGCAACGATCGGAACTTCGACGACAGCTTCTCGGACTGGCAACCAATTCCCCACTCTTTTATCGTTATCAAGACTTTTTATAGATGTCAAATAATCCTAAGAAATACCTATATCTAAGAAAAGGTAGGAAGAAAAAACGATGCCAGTCAGCATTTTTTCTTCCTACCTTTTCGTCCGAAGTATTCTTACATATTATGCAAGTGAAAAAGATAACGTAAGAAGAAAGTAACCATAAATAAGAACTAAAACTAAAGTAGCAAATTTTAAAATATAAATGTATATAAATATATTTTAACATAATTATTTTATTTAACATCTAAATAAGAATCTGAACAAACTCTAAACAATCTCTTAGCGGCAAACGTTTTTCCACTTTAGCGTTTTCTTGTTTCATTATCTCGTGATTTCTTCCTTCTTTTCGATTATCTTTTTTTTTAATTACGAAACATAGCTAACGTTACGCTTAATTTCGTTACAAAATAATTTGATAATTTTGAATTTTATGCATATATCAGTTCCATTTCTGATTCGCGCAGCATACTCGAAGCGGCGATGTACCGGCGGAATAGCCGACTGCGAATATAACAACATATAATTTCCGGCGACCCAATTCGCCGAAAATGTAAGAGGATTATGAAAACGCGGCGCGCTCGCGAGAGTCTGAATGATTATTCGTATTCGTGCTGGCGAACCCAAATAAATTACTTGCGGTTCTAGTTGGAACGCTGCGCTGTGCCGCGCCGAACGATCGGATGCTGGGTCGGATTGTGTCGTAAGTAGGATTTGTGAGTTATTACAGTATTACGAATCCGCGCCACGGATTCGCCAGTAACTTAGACTCCGAAGACGTCGTTCCGTTTAGATGCTAGCAACGTAATTAGAAAAGTAAATCATACGGGATTGTGTAGATGTTAAGCACTTGATTGGTATTGGTATGATGCAATTTGTAGTTCAGTTTTATAACAGAGACTAAAATGATTCTAAATGCTGCGTGAATTTTCTTCTTGCACATTTTTATTGGCATGTAAAAATTACAACTGAGGTGCGTAAATAATGTAAGAATTTTACGCTATTATTACTTTTCTGGATAAGATAGAAATGGGAATAAGAATAAATGTCTTACATGTATGTAAGTTTCAACTTCCAAGTTTGGTACAAATAGCATTATAGATTGTTGATCGGAATGCATTTTACATATTTTTCGTAGATAACTGCTCTGTGACGTTTCGAATCGCGCGAAAGAACACTTTGACCCCAGTCCAGTTTGCGCGGGGCAACACACACGGTGTGACACTAGAAATTTCGAAGTTTCTCAATTTACGGCTTACCCCTATAGCTGCTCTAGGTTAAAGTCCCTGTAAATAGCATATATAATCAGCCAGCATCTTGGTTCTCTTCGGTTATGCGGGAGATCAAGGATCGACTTAATTAAACAACGACAAACTTTGGCAATTTGTAGATAAATGTGGTTTGATTTATTTATTTAGGGTAACTCCGGTATTTACGCCGCAGAAGTCAGAAAAAATAGAAGGAGTAAAGTTAATTTACTCGCAATCACTCTGTTACGTACCTTTATGCCATATTGGTATTGTGTTGTGATTTCAGTTCTTTACTGTTAATATTAACGAAACCATCGTGAGTTGAATCAATTTCTCAATGTAGTAAGTAGCGCGATCATGTATTACGACCTAAAATGTAAGGAATGTAAAAGGTTTAATGGTTATTTTTCATGATACATAAGTGTAGAGGGATAGTAAAGGATGGAATACAGCAAAATACAAGTGCATAGCTCTTGTATCCTTTGTTTAGCTTGATATCTTGTATATCCTACCTGTTTGAGATATACGGCATTTTTAGCATGCGGGATTTATGCCGTAGTACAGACGCTCTGTAGTCTAGAGCCCTAAAAAATAGAGAGACGCGAACTTGTTTCCACTTCCTGATTGGTGGTTATAGCCACCAATCAGGCCCGCAAACATGCAAGATTATTATTATGTTTCGTATATTTGTTTATTATTCTTATACCCTAATAAACATTTTACACACATTTTATAAGTTATTGTATCATTTTATTGCCTTATTTATAAACATTATTTGTAAATTTTTTATAAGGCGTATATCCTACCCATGAATGGTCATATATCACACCCCTATGGGATATATGGCAAGAATGCAAGGGTTTCTAAAATTTTTTTTGTTAAATGCGAAGAATAAATATTTCATATTTCTAATTTTTTTATAGTAGTAGACAATATAAAGTTTTTATTGGTATAATTCATTTGCCTTAAACATAGTAAATAATACTTGATAAATTAAGTTTTTTCCTTGGGTGCGGCGTATATACCGGAGTTACTCTATCTTTCTAAATCGATTTCGGAGTATTCGTGTTTTAATAATACGAAAACTAAAGACAAATCAAGATAACGAGATTATGATTATAACCGATTTAGATCCTCTCTTCTGCATTGCTCTTCTTACTAAATATATTTGCGACGAAGTAGGCCTCAGCGAACTGAAACAATCCTTCCGATGATTCTTAGCGACGTTCTCCAGTTAAATGTATCATGCACATCGCGTTTCCTTTATAGCACATTCGGCGCGTGTAACATCTTCTCTTATTATGTATCGAACGTAAAACTGCCCAATCCTCGGTGGCGGTAATTCCGGGACGAGTAAAATGCAATACATATGCTAACAATATCGCCGTGCGCGTCGTTGGCGATTTATGGACGAGCGATACAAGATGTTCCGCTTGAACCGGCGCGGATACCATCGAAGTGTGTCTCGACGGGCGATGGCGCGAGTATGGTCGCTCGGATGGAAAACGGGGATTTCGATCAACGAGGGAATACATAATTAGACGGCCAGCACCGTGCGAATCGAGCGCTCACTCGGCTGTATTCTCGGCGATCCGGGATATCGCGATTCCCTCCTGTCGGTTAGGCCATCAAGAACTTTTATATTTACATGTACTTATCTTGTCGAACTCATCCTTCATTTTAAATTCTTTATTATCAAAAAAGAACTTGGGTACTTATAGCGTTGTCGAGATTTTATTGTTAATTTTTCTGTCGATTTCACAAATTACCTTGTTCGTTTGTTTCTGAGATTTCCAATTAACGTTGAAAATCATTAAAAATGTTATTTGTGTGGAAAGATAAATACCTATCTATATCAGATTACGCAAATTGTTTACTGTACTGATTGCATACTCTACGACATATATGTTATAAATTTTACATTTATTCGTTATTAAAATTTTTGCCAACAATTAAATGCAGAATTAGATGAATAGATAACGAGTTATATAGCAATAGCCATATTAAAAGCGCTATTCGCTAGTATTACGAAATAAAAATCTGGTCATTTGCTCTGATTGCACTCATATCGAATAATTATTATAAATATTAATATAAATTCCCAGTATATAGCAACAGAAACTTTCGAAAGCTCAAATGTCACGCGAAAAAACGCTTTTCAAATTGTCGAAATTTTTTCATATCGCTTATATTATGAAATTTTTAATCTCAATTTAACGAAATGCTTTCTATGCCAGATATGAAACTCGTTAATAGAAAAGCGATTCTGACATATAAATAATATAATAATAATCTCGTGTATCATATAATGGCTAACACGTGTGCACGGAAAGAACGGTTTTGCTGAAATATTAAAAAATTTAGCCAGATACAGATCTGAAAAATAATTTTGTTGGGTTATCAAAATGATTATGTAGGACACTCCAACATAATGATAATGCTGCAAAAAGTTTTGATATTCTAGCAACTATTTTAGGCGTCCTACATAATTATTTTGATGATCCAACAAAATTATTTTTCAGATCTGTATCTGGCCAAATTTTTTAATATTTCAGCATTCTTTCCGTGTGTAGCTATTCTCTATCTGTACTTTGCTCAATTGCATAAATGTTCATATACGATAACATAGCAATATACGCATTTATATATTGCAATCAATATCAAACCTCTTGTTACATTTTTTGTTTAATTAATCAATTACGAATTCCGTGGTAATTAAGCTATATCTAACATCCGAATTTATCTTCAAAAGGAAACCCGTTCACACTTTTCTTCAATAACACAAATTTATTTTCGACACGCGATGTATTATTATTACAATAAAACCATTTAATATCTACAATCGTAAACGGATTGCACAGAATCTATCGAGAATCGAAATCCCGTTAATTCAATTACTGTAGTATTCATTACACTTGTTACACAATTGCAACAAATTTCTATATGAAAACAGTTGTTATATTGAATGAAAAGTTTGACGAGTTTGGTTTTATGTACGTAATTATGTATGAATGTGCGCCAAATATATTATGTTTTTCTGTATTAAAATTAATTATAGAAAATAAATTAAGATTAAAGTGGATTATTTATATTGGAAGTGGCGTAACTAATTAAATTTAAACATTTTCAATTTTACTTTAATGAGAATCGGACTACATTACGGTCGGATATTGCGTCTCTTCCAACAACTTCTTCGTACTTATAAACTCACCACTTCTAAACTATTTAAGTGTTGACTTAATTAAAAGTATAATTTTAAATTAAAATTGTATAAACTAAATCTTGTCTAACCTACTTTGATTACAAAAAATGCATAACTTTCTCAATGAAAGGTATAGATCTTTTTCCGCGATATAACAGAGTACGTTGAAAATGCATAATTTGATTACAATCCGCAAAATATTAAATTTATGCCTAAAGAAATTTATCTAAAATGGTTAGAGAAAGACAGTTAAATCAGAAATCCAGAATTTCCAGAATAAGAAATAACTCAAATAACACATTGTCATGAAAATTTCTATCTTAGAAAGCTAAACTGCTGTTTCACTTATGATTAACTCGCCAGGAAAAGTAATTGTTGTTGAAAGCGAGAAGTTTTTGAAATTCTACTATACAAGCAAATAATATTATGCTGCTCAGCGATATATATATATATATATATATATATATATATATATGTATATATACTTTATTGTAAACACGTATTGTTTACGTTTTTAAGCGGCTTGAAGTGCTTTCTATATTTTACATTAACAAATAATTTACTTTGTAAATTATTGTAAAAAATTTTTATAAAGAACGTATAAATGAAAGCAGTATACACTTGATGTCAAAGAAAAGTAATTTTCTCTCATGTGTTTTTTTTTTACTTTTATAAAATTACTTTTATAAAATTACTTTTATAAAATTGCAACTTTATTACGCTTAAAAAGAAGAAAGAAATACAGATGTAAACTATATTTATGTCGACTAATTTCACTTTTATGTAAACGCTCACAGAATGTTGTGTGGTCGTGCTTCGTTGGTTGTTGTTGCAGCGCTAGCCGCATCCAACTTCAATTTGCATTGCTAATATAAATATTAAGCTTGAAACACAAGGAAGGCTCGCAGATTCCAGCATTTACCGAAGTCTGAGAGTTGCTGATTATGTTCTTAATTGGTGGCTTCTTACCAGCGCATCTTCCATTTTCACGTCATTTTTGCGTTCACGGATCACCGGAAATACGAGACTTCGCTCTGATTTTAACTTTGGATGTTCCCAATTAAAACGAGATTGTGATTACGGGAAAATTACTTTGCAAAGACCGTGTTTACAACGCGAAACCAGATACTTGCAAGCTTAATTCATCGCTTGAAGTTTTAAAACAGGATTTTTTTTATCAGACAAGACGTGTAATTTATCTTGGAGGATGTTCCGTCGACACCTGTCCCGAACTTTTCGAAATTTCTCGCGCCAACTGGAGCTTAAAGTGAAGTACGTCGTGAGTGTCTCTCAAGCGATTTTTTTTTCAACCTGTGCCCGAAACTATCAAGAGGAAAATCTTCGGCAAGTACCGACGTGTTAGCCGTGCAAATAAAATTTACCACCCAAGTTTGCGACCGAACTTGCCTAGTATGGCGACGAGTTTCCGAGTTTATCATGGATATGCATCTTTTAATAGGCTCGAATAGCGGTTCAGCATCTTAGAGAAGATGTAGTTAGGAACCTTTCTGAATTTTAGAGCAATTTGTTATCACTTTTCAGGTAGTACAGAGATACAATAATAAAGAAAGCTAAAATAAATATTAAATTAAATTTTGTTATATCTAAAAATATAGGTTTTTAACTTTTAATTTCCAAGTTTATGTAATTTGTTTCCAAATGTAAGTTAAATTAGATATAATTAAATCTTCCATATGTTTTATTGGATGTATATTTTATATCTATTTTTAACATGCATGGATGTAGTATGAAAAACATATTTTGATGTTTTATTGAATCTAGAAGATAAGATAAGAAGTTATGTGTAATGTTGAAGATCTTATTGCGCATGCAATTCAAATTACGAGAGATAATGATTTCACCCGTGATAGTTAAGACAATACAAAATTTGAATATCATCGATTAAGTCATTTCGAAGTACCGCAGTCTAGGATACTTCCCAATTTGACTCGGCTAAGTTAGTAGAAGTTATGCCACGCTGCGCTCCAACTACCATGGATGAAAATTCGCCCAGGGGTATTATGGCGTTGGTGTTACAGGGTCGACAGCAACGGAGAGCTAACCCACTGTAATTCCCCAGATGACTTTAATCTGTTGTCACTTAAATCATTCCTTATTACAAGTTTTGTCACATTCGAACGCGTTTTATTTGGCGTTAAATTATTCCATATAAAGACGAGAAATAGTTATTCCTAGAATAAATTTTCTAAGCGACCGGCTGCAAAATCTTTTAGACAAATAAAGGTCTGTTAACAATTTAAATCTTTTTAAAAAAAATACGTTTTATCATAGAGTAAAGCTTGGCGCAGCTTTTATACATTTTTTTATTTTTAACATGAGTTGTAACATGCAAACCGAAAATGGGCAACGTGTAGCAGGTGCATATCAAAGCACGTCGGTACGCATGCTAATGTAAATTTCAACTGAAATAATTTGCTACTGAATTGCTTTCAGTTAATCAATTACAGAGATTAGTTAGCATGAAATAATTGAAACTGTTTCGGGGAGGTGAAAAGCTATATTAGGTATGCCATGTGCTCGTTCAATGAAAATCGTGATTACAACTTCTGATGATTCTCTCTGTATGTCCTACGAAAATTTTCATGTTATTTTTAATATTAAAGAAATAAAATTATAAGCGGATGATCATGTCCATTCATTTCATAATTACAATATGTTTTTAGATAAAGTAGAAATTCACGCATTCAGCTCATTGATTCTTTTTTCAATTTATTTGTAGCAATTAAAAACCAGATAACTCCATATTTATATTTATATTGTATAATATATCTAAATGTTTTATTTTTCAATTTGTTCTTTGCTTACAAAAAAAGTAGTGTTTGTAAATATTAAATTACTGTAAAAGTAATTTAGATAACTTTATTATTAAATAACTCTCATGAAGGAGCCATAATTAAAATTGAAATTATGCTGCGCAGTAACTGAAAGAATTATTTATTAGTGTTTATAAGATATTAATTGTTAAATATTAACAAAAACCACTATTATATTATATTAAGGTAAATATTTAAGGTAGACAACTGTTGGATATTGTAAGTTAGATCTCGTAAATTATATGCAAAGAAATTTTATGAAGAATTTACAATACAAACAAAACTTTTTATAAGTTATAAGACCGGAAACGAAAGTCCTATCGTAACTTCCTATAATCACAATTTATAATGTCATAATTTATAAGAAGGTAAGTTTATTTATATATTCACATAATATTCACATGATAGATTCTTTACAAGTTCCGAAACAGTTGGCGGGAGTAAATACGAAATTCATATCTCAATTTAAATTTTTCTAAACTTCTCTGCAACACAATTCACGATATACTGACTTTATCTAATACTGATTAATTCACGTTGCGACATCTAACATCCGATTTGGACATCAATGTTTTTGAAGAGTAAGAATAACTTATTAAATCGCATTTATTCTGGATTATCTAAGTCACACAAAAGTACTGCGAGGAAAGAAGAACTTTTCGAAAGACGAAGATTCTCTAATCATTGTCATCTATAAGAAAGCTTCATTATCATACGCTCACCCTCATGGTCGAAGCCTCACATGGTCCCAGCGACGCTGAAAAACACCTTCAGCCTGCAGTGGATCCGCGTCTGTCACCCATCCGCCATACTCCGCTGTTCTTCGGAAAAACAACCGATGGGCGTCACTTGTTTCGTACGACGTAATTCTCACACCCGACCCCGACCTTCAACCTTCGATACCACAATCCCTGACACAAATTCTTACACGCGTCCGAATTCCGCGCTTTTGTGTGTGTGAAGCTTGCACCTGATCTCCAACAAAGTCCGCGCACCACGGAAATTTTCACTCGACACCTCGCGAATCTAATTATTGCAAATAAATTAATGAGGAAGTCAAACAACTTAATCGAACGAATTTACGGTTAATGTAGTAAATACGATTACAAAAACAATAATTGGACACTCTGTATAAGCAAGCTTGCGGACGGTTAAGAATTTTTACACAGTTTTCAAAACTTCGCGGAGCTTGTTCCTTTTCGTGACATTTTTATGAATAGACGAAAATTGCAGAAGACGTAGTCTGTCAAAAGCTCGGATGTAAACTGAAGATATTTGCAGAAACGTGGCTGTGAAAGCTCTCTCGCGCAGTATCGAACCAAGCGAATGAGCAGCCGGGTTGATGCGAGGTCGTGGCCCGGCAGCCGGCGACTGGCTGCTGCTAGAAAGCTCGCAAGCTCGAGCCAGTCGGCCTGGCTAGGCGCAAGCTCCCTACTACGCGGCCTCGAAACACCCAAGCGAACACACCGCCGCGTCGCCCAACCCTCCGAGAGAGGGTTTCTTCTGGCGACTCGTGTCGCCGAGGAAAATGCTGCCAGATATTTGGCAGCTTGCGGCGCCTTAAAGCTGCGCAGGGTGCATTCGATTTCTGTCGTTTGCGTGAAATTGATGCACGATCGTACAGAGATGGAAACTTCTTTGAAACCGATGTTATCTCGTGGAAGCAAATTTCAATACTGTAGATATAGATCATTTTTATATTTACTCTCGCTCGACGCGAGATCAACATAATTGTTAATAACTGACGTAAGATATATTTTATAATATCTATATAAAACGTTCAATTTATTAAAATTATAGCGATTCTAATCCATAGTGTACATTATAGAGCTTTGATTTTTAGCAAACCGTATAGGCGTACTTCTTTTTCTTCCATGAAATTAAAAAAATTCAGAAAAAGTAGAAGAATTTTTTAGAATTTTTTCTGTAACTTGCTTTTACAGAGTAAATTACTTTCCCATGAAATGCCGATTCCGCACGGATGAATCGAGTTTAATCCGTCGCGAATCGGCGTTAATCGCGAAAGCTGATATCGATATTAATGGCAGTGCGGATATAATGCTACATTCGTTGGTGTTCCAATGATTAATCGATAATGAATTACCGCGCCACTTCCGGCTGCAAGCGTATTAGTCGATTTTATGCACCATTTCTTTTAATAACACAGAATGGAAATAAATTATTTTAATCGAATAATATCTTGCGTGAATATTTAATAATTTTATGCGCAAGGGAGTGTATCACTTTTCATAAAAAGTTGTGTTAAAATAATAGATGCTGAACAAATACTTTATAGATTTAAAAAGAAGCTGCTGCATATATCTTTTTATACTTTTTAATTCGTTAAAAATAATAATTATGTACTAACTATTAAATACAATAGATTAGCCAAAAGATGGAATACTGAATATTTTGGAATCCCAAATGTTTGTTTACAGATAGAATTTTTTATAAATTTTGACTCGATTTTGCCAATCATTGAAGAAACTTTGGAATAAAGCAATCATGAATTTAAATATTTTAATATTCAACGTTAAATATTTTTAATAAAAAACTGTAATTAAACTTATTAAAATCAAATTTTAAAAAAACAAAATGTACTTAAATTTAGGGAATAATGAATACGCAATTATTAATAATAATAACAATAACGTTCTCTTTTCTGTTTAATTATACTGTAGAAAATCAGTCTGTAAGAAGCGTTACTTTTTTATAGAATAAATGCTTTTTAATATTATAATATATTTTAGTTTAAAAATTTTTTGCAAGCTTGCAAAGAATTTATCGTAAAAATAAAGAATTAGCTGTTACAAGGCTTTGTATATTTATATCTTGAACAATATCCCATTAAGCTCCCTCACGGTATATACTAATGTATTTCGCGAGGGCATTTGTGGCACAAGATTTACGACAAGCATAAAAAGCTTTATCGTCAATCGCGTTAGCAAGAGAAATGTATCTCTGACCAGAGAACGAGGTTGAGGTAAAAGGGGAGAGAACTGATAAATTTTCATTAATTATTCTTGACGAACCAGCGAAAATCCTACCAAGTCGTATACGTTGGATCGCAGGTTGCGAAGCGCGTGCTTGCGGCAGGCACGAACACAATTGCGGCACTGTGGCCGACCACAAAGTACTTTGATAGCGCGAATGCGAAGCTGTGGCAGACCGGTTCATATGGAGAAGAAAGAACCTCGGACATCACTTTTACTTTGCGCATTTTAATTAATTCCACACGAAAATGAATTCTAGCGACGCGTGCGCACGCGAGTTAGTTATCCGCGAGAATTCTTTACGCGAATACTTGCGTATTTTTGTATCTTCCTATTCGAAAAATTTAACAGGGTATTATTTCAAATGACAACTATTTGCTAACTTTTAAAATATTAAATTGTTAAGATTGCAGGAGTTATGTTATAATAGATGACTATACAAAATATTAGATATTATATATCTTCTAAAGAAACCTGGAGGAAGCCAAGTATGAGCCAACACCGATATCGGGGCGCACAAAAATGTTGTTTATTGAACCAAAACAATTTACAAACGTTTCGACTCAGATTCGAGTCCTCTTCAGTGTACAATAATAAAAGAAACCTTAGAAACTAACAATGAAAAGATGAAATGAGATGAAAATCACGCATCCCCACAGAACATGAAACATAGAAAGATAACCAAATGGAAATAGGTAGACTGAGGATTTATAGAGAATTACTGTAATAGGCAATGAATTAGAAATCAAATTAAGAATGTATCAATTGAGTGGGGAGAAATGTGAATGTGGTAATACCAAATGAAAATATGAATGTAGCATGACACAGTGAAGCGGCGCATATATATACACCAATACCCCTCCTTCGCGAACAGCTCAAATACAGCCATGGAATGTTCAACGGGAAGCTCATAAAATACAGTGTGCTGATTAAATCAAAATAAATAGGATCCAAAAGCTCCGTGTCATTTTGTAAATTTAAGGCATTAAATTGCCTCTTTATATGTACCATTTCCGAAATAAGTCTTTTTCTGTATTGAGCTTCTTTATCCAAAATCCTAACATTGTCTCAGTCGAAATCGTGAGAAAAACAGGTACGATGGTCAGTGATAATTGATGGTTGCGTCGTGTTTCGATTAATGTAATTTCTCTGCTCAGAGATTCTATTCTTTAGCAATCTGCAAGTTTCGCCGACGTAAGAAGCATCATATTCAGAACAATTAATCTGATAAACGACATTTGATCGCGATAAGACGGGAAGGGCATTCTTTTGGACCCTAATGAATCTATCGAGTTTCTTAAGACCTTTATAGGCCAAAGTAGTAGTCTGCCAATTTTTTGTAAAATTTCTGAACTGTTTTGCTAAATAAGGAACGTACGGAATGGTGAGAAACTTATGGTATTTATCCATAATGGAGGCACTGGGTCGCTGTACCTTGTTATTATTCGAAGTATGAAACCTTTTTTTTAATCTGGAATTTATGGAGAAAATGAATTCGAGCGGATAACAATTATCTAATAAAATGCTAATCATCATATTAAAGTTCTTTTTGTGAAACTCAGGATGCGACAGTAATAAAACTCTATCCACTAATTCCATAATTGTGCCTCTTTTTTGGCTCACAGGGTAACAAGAATAAAAATTCAAGTATTGCCCGGAAAAGGTGGGCTTATGGTAAAAATCGAAAATCAAGTTGCCACCCCTTAATGAGCGTAAGATCTAAAAAATTCAGAGTGGCGCCACCCACTTCTAAAGTAAATTGAAGCCGAGGGTGGAAAGAATTAAATATTTCTACCATTTCAGGGAGCTTAGAGATAGGAGCTGTGAAAGCTATGTCATCGACATAACGGAAATAAAAGTGGGAATAAAGGAAAGTTTTTTGAGCTACCTTCTCCAAATCTTGCAAAACTAAGTCCACCACTATAGGGGATCCCATGGGGGTACCAAAGGTCTGTCTATAAATTCTATCGTTAAAAGTAAAAAAGGTAGAGTTGAAAATGAGTGAAACTGCTTTTAAGAATTTGTCTTCAGGAAGATCTGTGTGGTTAGTGATGAAAAATTTCCATCTATTTTTCAAACTACTGGTCACGAGATCGATTGGAACGTTTGTGAACAGCAAAACCACATCCAACGAAACAAGACTATGTTCACAAGGTATAGTTACATGTGAAAGATTTTTTGGAATATCAAAGCTATTGGAAATATGACCATATACTGACGGTAAACTATTGTATAAAATTTTATGTAAAAACCCAGCTAAATTGTGAAGCGGACTGCCCGTGGACGAAACTATAATCCTAAGAGGGCATCCATGTTTGTGTATCTTAGGCAGACTGTAGGCTCTTGGTAAAACTGCATTAGAGGTATTTAAAAAGGAATATGTAGAACCAGAAATATAATTATTATTTTTCCAAGTTTTTAACAAATCTTTGAGATCATTAAGAATTTTGTTCACAGGGTTACGTTTTACCGTGGCGTACGTGCTTACATCATTTAGATTTTCCTCCATTTTAACCGTGTAATCTTTTTTGTCAAGAGCCACGACTGTGTTCCCTTTGTCCGCTATTGTGAAAATTATTTGAGGATTTTGTTTAGTGAATTGGGATTGGTGATAGGGTCCAATTATGGGATTGGTGGATAGAGTTTTATTACTGTCGCACCCTGAGTTTCACAAAAAGAACTTCAATATGATGATTAGCATTTTATAGATAATTGTTTTCCGCTCGAATTCATTTTCTCCACCATAAATTCCAGATTAAAAAAAAGGTTTCATACTTCGAATAATAACAAGGTACAGCGACCCAGTGCCTCCATTATGGATAAATACCATAAGTTTCTCACCATTCCGTACGTTCCTTATTTAGCAAAACAGTTCAGAAATTTTACAAAAAATTGGCAGAGTACTACTTTGGCCTATAAAGGTTTTAAGAAACTCGATAGATTCATTAGGGTCCAAAAGAATGCCCTTCCCGTCTTATCGCGATCAAATCTCGTTTATCAGATTAATTGTTCTGAATGTGATGGTTCTTACGTCGGCGAAACTTGCAGATTGTTAAAGAATAGAATCTCTGAGCACAGAAACTACATTAATCGAAACACGACGCAACCATCAGTTATCACTGATCGTATCTGTTTTTCTCACGATTTCGACTGAGACAATGTTAGGATTTTGGATAAAGAAGCTCAATACAGAAAAAGACTTATTTCGGAAATGGTACATATAAAGAGGCAATCTAACGCCTTAAATTAACAAAATGACACGGAGCTTTTGGATCTTATTTATTTTGATTTAATCAACACACTGTAATTTATGAGCTTCCCGTTGAACATTCCATGGCTGTATTTGAGCTGTTCGCGAAGGAGGGGTATTGGTGTATATATATGCGCCGCTTCACTGTGTCATGCTACATTCATATTTTCATTTAGTGTCACCACATTCACGTTTCTCCCCACTCAATTGATACATTCTTAATTTGATTTCTAATTCATTGCCTATTACAGTAATTCTCTATAAATCCTCAGTCTACCTATTTCCATTTGATTATCTTTCTATGTTTCATGTTCTGTGGGGATGCATGATTTTCATCTCATTTCATCTTTTCATTTTTAGTTTCTAAGTTTTCTTTTATTATTGTACACTGAAGAGGACTCGAATCTGAGTCGAAACGTTTGTAAATTGTTTTGGTTCAATAAACAACATTTTTGTGCGCCCCGATATCGGCGTTGGCTCATACTTGGCTTCCTCCTGGTTTCTTTAGATTTTATATCATTGAGCCTTAACTACATTAATAATTACATATCTTATTGCAGACACAACAAAATATTTATATTTTGTATAATATAAATTTTACTTGTGCAGTAAACATGAGATATGTATAACTATAATACTCGTAAAATAAATATTTTTCCTGTTAAATTAATATTATTTTAAAAACGTTATGTCTTTTTTAATACAATAAACCTTAACAAATTTCATTCAGAAAATAATTTAATATAATACAAAATTTAACACTGCGGCATATTAAAAATATAAATTTTTATTATATATTTAATTATGCATCAAAAATTATAAAATAGCAATAAAGGTTTTCATCAAATTTTCGCTAAACAAAGATTGAGATAAAATTTGCTGAAAATTTTATTATTAAAATTTCTTTATCACGTACAGGAATGCATATTGATAATATGCATTCCGAATATGCAGCATGAGATTTAATTTTAACTTCAAAATAAATAAAATTAAATGTCATCGATGCAGCAATTAATTGGATAATTTGACGTTTAAAGATGACATAAAGATACATATTTTCAGACTTTTAACAGGACACGAGATATGGATATGCCGTGGATATTTCAATAAACAAACAAAAGACCGCGCGCGACTGTTTAATTGCCAAACAGAGTAATGCAGAATAACGACCGATTGAACGGTCTCGTGTAAAGCTGTGTATGTAACGTTTACTCCGCTCGTGCGTGCGCGTGAATCGACAAAAAGCATGGTGCACTTTTAATTAAAGCGCAAATGTGAAACGGCTCCTTTCGCACGTGTTTTATTATGAGGGCTCGTCGGTTTACCAAATGCGCGGCGTTGTAATTTCGCTTGCGTTGCTTCCGCCACTCCACGATAACCCTTTGCCATTCGCCTCCCGTATGCCTCGGACATATATTATTCCGCCAATTTACGCGCGATCTGGAGGCAAGTGTCGTTACACATCTCTCTCTCTCTCTCTCTCTCTCCCCCCTCCCTCCCTCCACCCCTCTCTCTCTCCTCTACCTCTATTTCCGTCTGAATCAATATCATGCGTTATTTAGTCGCCGAAACAATGCCTGTTACAATTATTGCTACCAAATTGTATATATCTTTTTACACATATGAATCATACGCAATTCATATCGCGAAAAATAATTCTCATAAAAGTTGACTCTTTTCATATCTTTTCAGTCTTAAATGCATATTCCAATTTTTAGTTATAGAGAAATATCTATAAATGAATCTCAAGAACTACAAAGAAATTTATTCGGTAAGACTTCCGTATCCGATCCAGACCCGATTTTGATTAAATTTTACAGGCACGTAGCACTTATTAAATGTAGTCGAATACCACAAGTGTGAATGTGCGGAAACGTTTAGTTCCCGAGAAAATCAAATTTTAATTATTCGGCTTGGTAATTATACAGGGCAACCTCGTATGACCTTGACGTTGACATAGTTGTCAGGGTCATGACCCTGAACAACGTGCCAAAGATTTCAGCCGTTACTCGTTGTTTGTTAAAAAATTATTAACAAAAAAAGTTGACAATATAAAAATATATTTAACTCCATAATTTGGAAAGTTATAAATCCATGTGGAACAATTATAAACCTTGTTTCGCACTGTAAGCAGGGGGCGGTGTGGGGTGGACCTCGCTTCGCGTTGTAAAGTATATGCGAGACGCAGTGGGTTCCGCCCCACCCCCCTTCGAGGAGGATCCACTTCCGAAAGATATAACCTTACCCAAACCAATTGTTGTGGGTGGACCACACAATTCCACAGATTCCACAGAAAACGCGTGGACTGCACCCCTACCCCGAGAAAAATGTAACCTAACTCAAACACCAATTTCTAATTTTAAATTAAAATTACTTGTCCCTGTTCAGATGCTGATTATATCTGAAAACGTAAAAAATCAGCTTTTTTGATTTCTTGTTTTTTCTTGATAATAATATTTTGACATGTTGATGTTTACAGTCTTGTAACACATTAATAAAATAAAACATTTTAGTAAAATATTTTTAAATTCTAATTTTTTAATATAGAAATCTTAAAAATTGTTCATTTAGCCAGATAATTAAGATTGAATATCTTGGAAACTAGATGTTTCTGCACATTCGCACTTGTGGCATTCAATTACATTTAATAAATGCTACGTGTCTGTAAAATTTCATCAAAATCGGATCTGGGTCGGAGTTCAGCCATTTATTCTTTTAATAATTGTCATTTTATTAATTTATGTTTTGATGTTGCATAATCTCAAATTATATTATATCTCAAAATATTTCTTCTTTCAAGTAGATATACATTAGTTTTAAGGTAAGACATTTATAAATTTTATAAAAATTATCTTTCTCATTTGCTTCGTGCATTATTACTCGCTTCATTACCAGGCATACTAAAATTAGATTTTAACAGTTAAACTTTTAATAGCGACCAAAGTGTGTTGATATTCTCTATGCTCGTTAACTATTAAATGCATTTCGTAAGTCTCAGAGATCTGCAGAGTATAATTTAACAACGTAGAAAAGCTGTTTTACATTTAACTAAACTGCAATTTGCATTTTTAAATAAAAATGAAGCAACAACTATGGAACATTCATTGCCAGATTCTACATTCTTTTAGCATTGCTGCAATTCTGCGAACCAGAATCGCGTCAACTACGTTAATCGGAATCCCGATTTTTGGACTAATTAGGGAACCACGATTAATCATCCGAGCGAGTTTCAAGAAACCAAGGGGTAGCGCATAAGCTCATCGATGTTCCTTCTTAGGACTTTCAGCCCTCCGACGTCTATTAATCCACCAACCTTGGATAGATTCCAGTGCTGCGACACGACAACTCTTAACGATGTCTTCGATCGTGTAGTCCTTCAGATTGACAAGTAGTCTTAGTCACAAGTTCGCAAGATGAAATCTCGTTTTTCCATTACATTGTACCTAACTTTCGTAATTGCCAGAATTTCATGGTCGAGAAAATGAATGACGAACACAAAAATATTCGCTCTGCGTATTAATTTATGAATCCGTAAGCATAAATGGTGAAATGAAATGCACCATCAGAAACACGAAAAAATAACCCGTCCCGACGAACTTAAATATTCAAATTACGACATTCGAATGCAGATGAGACCACAGGAAAAAATCGCGGGAAAGACCCAGACCGTAGTTCTTTTTGCATTTTGTGCGTGCACGCGTAGTTACATGCAGGTCTCTGGACGACATCCAACTAAATTTTATTCAAATGGTTATTTCAGCAAAACTTTTCTTCCTCGTACATATCTCCGTTTTTACAGATATTATTTAGTGTCGCGCAATTATGTTCCCAAGTACGGTGCAATTCAATTTAATATCTAAATTGCGTAGAGTATTTTTAAACTTGCGTCTGCGGTATTTCTAGGTGTGTGTGCATCAAACCAACAAATATACACTGTTTGTCTGAATGAATTACTTCTGTATTACTTATGTGGCAAATCATATTGCAAAATTTTGTTGAAATTAACTGTCGGAAACTCGCTAATGATTTGCTAATCAAACAGAAACTGCTGTATTTTTACCTTGAATAAAACAAAATGCAAAATTGGATTGTTGGTAAACGTAAACATTACAACAACGCGGTACAACAACGCCGAGCAGCAACAGGCGCTTTCCTTATTCGACATACAACAAGCTACATTAAAATTCCCTAACGCTAAATGGACGTAGGTCCCTTCGCAAGCAGCTTGTCGCTATACACGGCCCTATTGTTCATAGGTCGTAGCGTGTTCCATGAGCTCTATTCTCCTCGCTACACCCTGCATCATTGCAGGTCGGTCACGTGATTCGCCATCAAAACGGTGGTTTTAGGACGGGTAATCAGGAAGATTCACGAGCATCCGTTCCGTGGCCATTTGTTTGACTGTTTAGGATATGGAGTCTTGGAGAAGGAGCCTGGGAGGAATTCGTAGGACGATCACGTGTCGCGCGGCAATAAATTCGCAGTTCTCCTCTGCGATAATCAACAAATGATCGTGTCAAGGACGGCGTTTCCTCGTATTAAATTTCCGCAGAATGTTTGAGAAACGGCTTATTTCTTTTATTTTAGACAATTAAAATAGTTTAGTGACGATATATATTACGGAGCAATAAACAAATGTTCATCGAACTGTTCTATTTTTCGCCAATACGAAATAACTTTGGCTAGTCTCCAGTCTAATTCTAGAGATAGAATGGAGCAAAATACAGTTCTTGATCCTGATTAAGATCTATTAAAAGAATTTTTAAATGACAGAAACTACGGAGAAATTTTGTGGTAAAGGAAATTCGAAGCGGTGTACGACGAATTAAATTGAGATTTAGGTCACGTAACACCGGTAGAACTACCGAGTTAGAATCCTAGGGGATGTTTCTCGCGTTGTAAACTCTGCCAAGGAGTGCTTATTTTTTATCACTCTTTGTTGTATATCTTTAACGTGTACACGAAACTTCGCTCGTAGCGAATGCTCCGAGTTTCTGCAATCTCATCCGCCGAAGAAGCTCTTCTGCTCGATCGTCCACCATAGAGAGGCACGAAACTCCATTAGCATGTTCCAGATCCCACTGGGTTAGGCGTAAGATGTTGGAAGAGAACTAGAAGGAGATAGTGCGAGGATATAGGATGGTCGATAAATTCAAAACTCTGTGGAATATCCGTGTGAAGTGCGAAAGAGGAAAAATGTCAGGAAATCTCTGAGGAGGGACGAACGATTTTCCTTTTCAATAACTACTGAACGTTCTCGCCTATCTCACAGGCAAATTTTTGTTTCAGCGCTCTTTCTCAGCGGTATTCATATAAAAATGTGTCACAGTTAATTGGCTTCATTGTTGTATAGTTTTTAATGGTTAGTATTTCTAATTTAATTATAACTATAACTTGGATTTGCACTAATCCATCTGTGAGGATGTATAAAATTTTCTCTTATCGATTTAATTCTCTAAAACGATTACGTTAATATACTGATTAATTAAATTAGTAAGATTGATATTCAGATCTTGCAAATATTGACTTATTGCGAGAGAGAAAGAGAAATCTATATCAATCTGCAGTCAACGTTCATCAAGTTATAATTATAATTTATAATTATTTATAAATGGGACTTGTGTCAAGTTTTATTATTTTATATAATTTTTCTTTCTGTTCTATAATCTTCATGCGCGATTCGATCAAATACGTTGATATATTGATTAGTAAGTTTAGTATTCAGATCTTGCAAATATTGATGTATTGTGAGAAAGAAAGAGAAATTTATTATTTTAATCTGCAGTCTACGTTCATCAAGTTGTAATTATAATTTATAATTATGCATAAATGGGACTTGTCAAGTTTTGTCATTTTATAATCTTTCTCCCTGTTCTCTATAATCTTCATGCGCGATTCCATTAAATATGTTTCTTGATGAATCTCTGAAACGCGCTGCGTATCCTGTGGTCATCAAACATTTCCGAATACCGCCGAAATTGTGAGCGTCGGGTCATATTGTTGGTCACTACCGTGACGGCCAAAGGGCTACCCTTAGGTAAGGGAAAATCCTCCCAGAGAACGCACGTTCCGCGAATACCGGCGCATGCCTTTGCACACCGGAAGGACGCTTTAAAACTGACACGGTCTATTTGTCTGCGGTGACCCCAGCCGCCCTGACAACACGCCGCAGCATTTTCCTAGCTGCCGCCTCCTTTTTTGACATTTTTCAGGATCTTCCTGTCTCCTTCATCCTCCATCCCCTTCGCTTCCCGTTTTCTCCTTCTTTGTCTTTGGCGAGAGGTAAAAGCCAGTCGCGGAAGTCCTTCCTGGCCTTTTTCCGCGACGCGATTAATGACGCTCGTTTTCCCTTCGGATGGGCGAGCGGTGGGAAAAGGAGAGGGCTGAATTGTCGAGCTTATTTCTTCGCGGTGTCTTTTTCTTGATGGACCGATTGTATGAAGTGCACGGTGATTGGTCGAACATAAATCCAGAAGGCGAAGAAAATTTCGAAGTTCGTTGCCAGTTTACTCGCTACCGGCGCGCAATTAATTTCAAAGAAATGAGATATTGATTGCTCGTTGATTTATCTCTGTAATTTCGCGTATCTTTTCTAAGTGACACGTACTATATACTTTGCTTTCCTTTTATGTTATTTTTGAAAGATCCCTTTTTCTACCACTACTATTTAAAAACAAGACATGGTAAGAGATCTAAAAGTGAAATTGTAAATACAAGTAAAACTAAAGATAAAGATATTTCTGTTTTTTCTCCTCAGTCAGTTTATATAAACGAAGCTATCTCTTTTTCGAAAGTTAATTCCGTTCCTGTAAGCACGGAATTGCTGTTAAGTTCTTCGCATGACGTAGCTTGTAATAATCGCGTGAGGTGTTGTTCGAATGTAATGTTGTCTCGATGTCTGAATAGGTTTACGCGTTCACTAATGGACGGCGCGTACACGGAATTACATTCTAGGAGTGTAATGCTAATAAACGGCCGATCAGATGAATTAGCGCGGCAATAACGGCGCCGGACGCCGCGGCGCAACAAAGCGCGCTCGCATAACGAAACGTCATCCCTGTGAATATAGAGGAGTCATTAATTAATCAGGTAACCCGCACTAGTTGCGGTTTGGACGAAATAATATTGGAGACATGATCTAGTTTACATGAATAAGATTTCTGCTGTTTAACAATCTGTCAATATGAAATATTTCCGTCACTGCAGATTTAAAAAAATATATACCTTTTTTGCCATTATATAAAACCTTATTTTCTCTAATAAATGTTTTTATACCTACTAAGAATTTGTGAAAAAATATTGTCACACAGTATGAAAGAAAATTATCAAATGTTTTTTTCAGCTTATATCTTCATCTTTCTAATACAACGTTTTCATAATATAACATTTTTATAATTTTTTAAATGATATTTTTATAGTATTTTTACAATATAATAAAATCCTTATTATTAAAATTAGTAAGAAAGCTAGAAGGCAAATAATTTTTCCAGTTTTATAATACATTTTCCACAAGTTAAACTTGGCAAAATTAAAATCTATTTATGCGTAAAACAAAAGCGTAACAGGCTATTAATTGTTTATAATAAAATCTTGGATATCAAATAAATAATGTAAAATTGTCTTACGATAATAGGACGCTTGCAAAAATTTTTCTATAAAACAATTTTCCCAAAATTGGTCGTCAAATGGCCATTTAAATAATAGAGGTACTAAATCGCTGATGATTTCCTCTTTGTTGAAGCACTAGAGCAGTAAAATTAGATAATAGGAACTATAAAACGCGAGATAATTTGGTATTTGTCCATTACTATTCTGTTATATAAAAACGTTATATGAAAACAAAACATCATTCGCGCGTATGCATTCGTATTCACATTATTCGCATTTATAGATCATTCAAAGCTTTTTATGGCATTTATTAAGAGAATGGAAGTATTGATATAAAAGATGAAGATATTGAAAAGATATGGAAAAGATGAAAATATGGAAAATAAATAAGATGATAAATTTTATAGGCAATTCTTGTACATGCAATTTTAATCCATAGAAACGAGTCTCATAAAAACTGACACTTGACCCACATCGTATATTGGTCATGTGGCGGATGCTTTTCTATTTGTATTACCAAATTTATATCTTGTATTCATCGGTCACTTGCGTCTTATATTTGCCAACTAGAAATTGTCAATATCCATATGCAAAATAATTTTTTCTAGAAATGACGTTATTTCTTATTACGACGCAATTAAATATGTTAAGAATGCAACGCAGTAAAACTTTGCATAAGTGTGCATTCTCTCGTTTAGAAAGAAAGTTTCAGGACTTCCGGACGCGTTTTCTAATCAATTTCGGTCCGCGTTCCTGGGGTATCTGAAGATTAAAGAAGCCTTCCGCCTGCCAACTTGTACGGTTGCCAAGGATTTCCGGTTGCAGCGGACTGTGTTTCGTTTCGAGGAGAAATCCGTAATCTCGCGTAAATATCGGAATGACAAGGCAGACGGAAATTCAGCAATCGCCGGGCATTTTTAGAGAGAGACAGAAAACGAGAAGTCGTTGATTGTTGAGGGGATGTTTTGTCATGTGAACAAATAAAATTTTGTATCGTCATGGAAGCCCGTAAAGCGCATGGTAGTTGATTTTAACAAAAAAATATTTGCCGTTTCTATTTGTAGAAATCACCGTTCACTCTGTCTTTCAATTGAGATCATTTTATTTTTGGAAATATTTTTCTACTTCTATTTTTCTCTGCTGTTATGTTTTGCTTTTTCTCCATTCCTATTTATCTTTCCGTATCCCTTCGTACGAGAAACAGTGATAAATCTGTGATTCTACAATAATCGGAGACGTGATAGGTCGAGGATAGATTCATAAAAACATAACGTATCTAGGAGAGTAGATATGTATTTGCTTGTGTGTATTTACTTTATCCGGACAAATTTACCACGTCACTATTTAATTTACTTTGTTTCAACGAAGATCGAAGCTGCAATAGTATGCGCTTCAACGACATGTTCGATTCAGATAAAAATTCATCAATACGACCCCGAAATACCTCCAGGCATAGAAAAGCTCTGTAAAATAAATTCGATCGTGTACGCCGAATCCTGCAGATTCGCTAGGTCAACGATTTTATTCCGTAGTGACCAATTCGTACGATGTACCTCGTACACACAACAAAAATGCGTATTTTATAAACTTTGCATATGCCCCTGTCAATATTAATCATCAACGGCTCAACAATGCTATATCAACATTTTCCAGTTATCTAGTTATTTTTTTAAGGAATACAGATTAAAGAGATAGCGATTAAACGATTAAAATTCGAGTAAATATTAAAGCGCACGAGAACTCATATCAAATAAATCGTCAGTAATATATCTCATTTTTTTATTATTATATATAATAAATTTTTAGTAACAGTTTTTTGATAACCTATTAACAAGAAGAGAGATAAATTCTTTTCATAAATAAATAAATTAACAGAAATAAATAAAATCTCATAAATTTTTAAATAACATTTACAATCCATGTTATATTTGTGTCTGCCAATATTTGTACTTGTCAAAATCTGTTCTATTTATTAATCTGCATTTTTTCTGTAGGACAAAATAATGATGATACCATAACAAAGAAAAGACAATTACGTTATTGAATGATGTTGGACAAAAGTGCCATATTAGTAATATTATTATTAGTAATATATTTAACATGAAATATCTACTAACTTTATTGCTTATATATATATTTGCGCTTTATTTGTATGTTCTATGACTAATAGTGCACTATATGAAAGCGTCGTTATGGCCGTTAATCATCGATGTTCTAAACAACGCACATATAGTATGCTCATAATTTGTTACGTGAAATATTGTAATGGCTGGGATAAAGGAACCGCGTTTAGTAATGATTCATGTTACCTATTAACAATCGTAAACACAATAGCATAGTTTAGAAAATCACAATTTTTAAAATTAATAACATTTAAATAATGTATTTTCGCTAATGAACAAAGTAGAACAAAAAATCTTGATGGCAGAAGGGAGAAAGAGAAACTAAAAAAGAGCAGTTCAAGAAAATCTCATTACTTGTATTCTCAGCAAATGGAATACGCTTATTGTGTTCACCTCGTTGTATTCCTTTTCTTAAAGAAGAACGTCGTAAGGAAATCATTCGCGAATGGTTGCTTGAGAATTTTTCGACGATAACTTTAGCGCACTTTAGAATCTGATCGAAAAGCTGTAACTTCATCGCTCGGTCCATTATAGGGTGCAAGTATATGTGCGTATACATGAGGAACACGCATGCACTCGTGGATATTACGTGCCGCGACGGTTGATGGATGGGGATGTTTATAGGGGTACGCAAAATAATAGCAATCGACGGGAATTGACGATCAAAGAGGAAGACCTTCGTCTTCACTTGCTTTCATGTACGCTTTTCTCACTCCACATCTCTCTGAGATTACACAAATAAAAGGACATCAATATGACACACACCATTATCGCAAAATTGTTTTCTCTACTGGGATACTGATCGGAGCGATCCATAGAGGAAAATCGCTTATCTCAGAACGAACGCGACGTTAACTATCGTTCTTAATAAATTTCTGTACGCGCATTTTTTAAAAGTTAAAAAAAATAGGTATCCGGAAACGAATGGGTGACAGTTTTCGATGAGATAAAGAAATTTTGGTGATTGTTAATATTTTTACATTTCGCTATAGATACTTGTGATTGCGTTGATCTAATTTTATTTTGACATTTATTTTATTACCGTTTTAATAAAAGAAAAGTTATTTGCTAATAATACTTGCTATAAAATGATATTAAAAGTACTAGAGAATTTATTACTTCAGAATTGAAAACAATGTAATATTCTGAAAAAAAATTTTTTCTTATGTGTAGAACTGTAGATTTTATTCAGGAAATATAGCAATTTTAATATTAGACTTATTTTGTTTGACTACATGTTTAGACTAAAGAAGAAACGCATTTGCTAAGCGTTGTGAGAAGTCCGATTAAATAACGGCATAATCGCTCATCGAGATTGGCTCGAGTCCCCTAATCGTGCCAATACACATTGCCCCAAGCCACAGACAGCAGGGAGATCCGTCTCGTCTAATCGCTAATTCAGTCAGGAGAGAACAATTAGCCCGGCCAGAGTCCCGTAAACACAGACTCCGACAGAATGCTTTGCAAATTGACCGATAAGCGGAGCGACTAAGACCGAGCGAATTCCATCGGTCACAAAGAGAAGTTGGGGAGAGTTTTGTGGTCCGATATGAGTAGGACTTGGATTCGGTTAGCGTGGTTCATGAACGACCGGTGAAGAACCCGAAACGGTTTCCTCGGCCACGACAAAGCAATTTGCACGGGAGAGATCGGTGCGGTGGCAACGGTTCCTGGTCACTCCTGCGGTCATCAGGAAACGTTCTGGAATAGGGGTCAGCCAGTTAGACAAGCTGCTTGACTCCTCGTGCTGTGCATAAGACAATGCCTGAGCTTATCTTCACTAGGACTTGGATACTACGCGACGTCACTTGCAATCTGACGAAGCGAGTCGGGTGTTATCGAGACGCGTGTTAGATCAGCGCGACAAGCTGGCGATCATTAGTTGGGTATTAACGCGCGGAGCAACGTAATTAGCAAGCGCGGCGATTATCACTAATGGAAGTGCATTGTACGGAAAGGGCAAGGCAGTGCAGGAAATGTGAAATTTGTATCTGCGCAACCTTATCGCGACAATTGGATTGTAGTTAGCCGATTGGCTGCACATCATCTTCTCGTGACATTCTTTTAAGGAAAGAAAGGAAAGATCATTCTTTCAGACAAAACATATGTGACAGCAACCTGTAGCTTAAGATCAAAATAATAAAATATTTTTTAATGTAACACTTCTCTCTTTCTTTTTTTAAGAAAAAGAAATATATATAAATATTAACCATTAGTGCGCAAAACGATATTCTTTGTGAAAATTAAAACATTTTTTAACAGAAAAATTGTAATATTGTAAATTTTTCAAATTTTTAATTTTAAATAAAATGTATTTAAACAATATTTTTATTGAAACACAAAATCCAAACATTTTTAAAATATATTGTTTAATTAAAATTTATTGTTAATAATATATTGTCTAATTTTATGTTGATACTTTAAGCAGTGCAAGCAGTGTTGTGCAAAAACTGTTTTCATTTCGAAATGCAAAGGGACATATCGATCTATTTTGCTATCGTTTCTCTTTAAAAAAAATGGCTACCAAAAAATGTTTTTCCGCGACGATATCGCTTTGAAACTAATAGAAAAGACGCATTCTCTGCACTTACTGCAATAGCCGTTTACTGTCTGGCAAAAACACGGAAATGGTTGGGGTGCTAGACAGAAACGTTGCAGCCATTCTCGAAAACGAGAATGTTGCGTATAAAAGGGAGGAATGGATGACATCTCGAGGGAGGATAAGAGCGTTTGTAGAGTGGAAAATGGGTGGAGAGCGAGCACATAGCCGTGTCGGGAAATAGAATTCAATGTCTGCTTTAGTGATTTGCAAAAACACTTTTCCAATATTCGTTATGCAAAACTCGCTTGAGATACCTCCAATGGGCCTTATCGCCGTCTAATATTTATAGTTCCTATATGATAACATGAGATAATATTATGGTAAGAATGTACGATAAAAGCACGCTTTTTTCCTTGCTACACGTTGTAAAATTACGGCGTTGTAGAACTTATTGACATTAGCAAATCATCACGAATTACAAAAGAGTCAAGTGAAATCTGAAAAAATTGCCCCTTTCCTCGTCCTTTCTACGACCCTTTTAACCATACTTTGACACATTTTCCAACCAGCGTCTAAAAAGATTCGAGAATTATTCTTGCGAAGCGGTTCAGCGTCGATAAAGAGTGGATTCATTTAGAAATAGAGTCACGGAAAAAGCATTACGGGACACTTCTGTGTAACTCTTGAAAAGTATTATTTTAATAAAAAATGACACACACACGTACACACAGAATACGTTAAATGTATCCGCGCTAAAATTCCATTTTGTATAGAATTTATAAAATATTGCTTGTCAGTTGTCACAATAATATACGTGGCCATTATACAAGGTTTCACAATAATCAGAATTTAGCGTTAAAAATAACTATGGATATTTCGCTGAAAATATGCATTTTTTACACCGCAATTTTACAGAAAATAAAAGAAATGAGAAATTAATAAATATGAAAATATATAACATGTAATAAATATATTTCAAATTTTAAACCAGATATTAAAATAATTATAACTATATAATTACAAAATTATTTTTCTCGAAATTATATTGCAAAAAACATTTTTCTAAAAAAAATATATGGATTATCTCATTATTAATAAAATTGTACTTTTTCCATGTTATCAGTTGCACGAAAAACGGAAGAAAAGAAAATATTTTTATTTATTTTTCAGAAAAAATTAAATTTCTCCGATGGCTAGAATACGCGCGAATTGTCCGGAAAGTAATTACATAAAAAACGTTGCGCAAAGATAAATTAAACTTTGATTTGAGATAACGTTTATTTATTTCACGCGAGTGTTCACGGATTTTTATGCAAATTATGGTATATTTGCGATACGTAACAAATAGGGTTCATGTATGTGTTCAATCGCATCCGCGATAATAAATTTCGCGAAATCTGAATGCGATATAAGAATCGCAAAATAGGAACGAATAATTGTAAGTTGCGAGAGAAATTTGTGCGATAAGAAGGAGCGAGAAAGAGAGAAGATATGCGGCAAAATGAAATATCTCGGGGGGAAATTAAAATGCCAGGTTGCCATGAAGACACAGGCTCTTCCGCTTACTTATTTATTCCATTACGGAGCCGGTATTTCAACCCGCAGGTGAGAGGCGGTGGCGCATCAATGCGCCGCTCTTGCGCGCTATTGCGCTCGCGTTGCGCAAATTTGCGGCGAACTCGACACCCGCGTCTCCGGTTTATGAGAACGAATGAAAATTACATTGCAAGATAAAGCACGGATTTTGAATAATGAAGTTGCTTCCCGTAAAGCATGCAACAACACGCGAAAATGAAGAAACGTTATTTTCAAATATATTAGATACGCACGTTGACTCGCGTGCGCGTTGGAGATATTAATTTGTGTTATCAGCTACAGTAATTTGCGTCAAACGCATTGAAAGAATAGCTGTTTAAGCCAAATGAGATAAATGTTTGGATTAATTTTATATTCAATGTAATAATCATTTAATATTTAATTGACGTGTAACGAGACGGACAGTCAAGAGAAAATTTTAGCAGACTGTCGGAAATACTGCCTGTAACCCGATTAACTCATCAATTATTCGATTACACGCTATCACAGTCATTGCGCATATTCTAGAAAATTTGATTCTAATTTGCAACGTGTTCTGTATACGCCATTATTTAATTCACGTAAAACTCCTGTCTGTATTGATGAGTGTCGGTATTAAATCGGTGGTGTTTATCCTAAAGTACACCGAATAATTTTGTTGCGTAAAAATATCCGATTGATTTGTCGGGACTCGTTTATAAATTACATTAACAAAATCGCTCTAAAATGCTAATTGCATTTTATTAAATTCAAGAGGCAAATCTACTAAAAAACAGTGCTCATTCTTTAAAAAAAATACAGCTTTACAGTAATTAAGTCTGAAACGAAAAATTCATTAAAATAGTATAACAAAACGTGGGGCAGCCATTAGTGAATCAAAACAGAAATACTAAAAGTTATGTACATACTCGTTAGTTTGCGGTACAAAGGTTTAATGAAGGGCGGACGTGCTGATCGAAGATTTCACGACGGAAAAAATTGTAATGAATGTTCTTTGTGGAAAAAATTTTTATTTTGTAGAGAAACTACGTTTTTTTTAAATTTACCCGCGGTTGTATTTGCAACCGTTGCAATCCAACCATTAATTTTGAGTTACAAAATATTCCTCAGATTTATTTATTTATTATTATAATATAAAATTGTATATTTAAATAATTTATTAAATAAATTATAATAATGAAATAAAATAATCTGCATCATTCAACATTCAACTTTGCAATTTCAATAATTAATATTCACTAACAATGTATATTATACAAGCATTATAGGAATAACGCCGTTGTCTATGACTTCCTACCTTCACTAAACGTGCGATTGTCATCTCTGTCAATTATTGGAAACTTTCTCGTAACTAAAAGTAAACGATTATATTGCGGTGGCGCAGTATAAATTATTACCTTCGTTATTCTCAGCGTCGTCCGCAATTTTCGAATCGCGAAGCACTCTTTACCGAAGTCAGTTTTTCAATTTGTTTTAATTTAATCGGCTTTGAGACAATCGGAAAGTTTTTCCGGTGCCATCGACATTTCTCATTTATTTTTAAAGCTAGAAGGGTTTTCTTATTACACGGGATATTAAAGTCGAGAAGTAGGTATTAACATTAAATCTTCTCTATTCTTGATTTCTCTCGAAACTAAAGTTACAACATAATCCGCGTTAATATGTTATTTAATAAAACTGGAACATTACGAAGCGCGCGCCATTCATTCTCGAACACTACATATATATTTTAAATGACATAATTTATTTAATATAAATGAGAATAGGCCAAATGTCGGTCAACCGTGGATTTTGGTGCGTAATAATAATTTTTGTGAATTCCCTGTTCATGCGAACTGCGCGCCGCATATTCGTCGGTCTTGAAACACAATCCTTTACATGAACCTGGAATTAATTCACATGTTAAATTGACGAGCAATTTAATAATTTTGATGCTAACAGGCATCTGTAAGATCCACTGTAAAAAAAGGGTGTAATATTACTTCACTATTTATGATGGAAACTTACAAAATCACGTATTTTCACAATAATAATTGTTGTAAAAATACATGATTTTGTTACGTTTCCGTTATAAATAATGATACTTTTACACTTATTTACATATAATTTCTAGACTTGTCCTGTAATTTTACATACTTTTTTTACAGTGTCCCTCCTTCCCCGAAAAACTGTAAAGAAATTATTGCGAAAAATAACACCTCATAATTTATTTAATGAGAAAAAACTGTCAGAATTTACATTGATTTGACAGCCGCAAACACACATGAAGCAACCCGAGACGCGGCAACGCAATAGCCAATTAGCATCGCGGAAAAAATGTCTTCAACGCTTCAATATATTCATGAGTCTTTGATAACATGCCTTTTTTATAAGGAGATTTAAATAGAGATTCTTTCACAATAATTGGGTTTATCACATCTTGTTTAATTCCTTGCTTAATCTTAATAATAATCTAATTTACTCTTGCAATTTCTGTCATAAAACTTTCGTAACACATATGGAACTCTTCTCTCCAAATAATTATATCTGTAGCTATAAAGGTGTTATATAATATTTGCACTAATTTTTCACATATATATTCTCTTGCGAAATTAAAGTTTCAACATAATCCGCGCTAATACATCATTTAATAAAACTTAGACGAGCTTTAAATAATTGGACCTAGTATATAATCGCGTTTTCTTTAATCCTGTAATAATAATGTAATTTATAATAAATTTATGTTGTTGCAATTTCGTGAAATCCTTTTGTAACGTATGCCATAATTCTTTTTTCCAAATAATTATATCTATAAACATATAAATCTTGGGGGGATGTTATATAATATTCACTACTTTATATAATAAGAAGCTCTTAATAATTTTTTTGTAAGTGGAAAAAGTGCACTGTTAGTTTAGAACTTAAATCATCAATGCGTAACTATGACAGTGCGCATACGAATTATTAAAAATAAATAAATTCTTTCGTGTAACATAACTAAATGATAAATTACAATAAAAATCCTAAAAGAGCATTTCTAAATCATACATTAAAAGATTAAAGGATACAAAAAAACTCCGTACTAAAATTTAACGAGGAAAAATGCGGGAAAATGTTTCGCATATATCAGAATTTCGCATGTAAAAATAAATATTAAAAATTGTAAGCCAATTGAATAGTTTTTGTCAAAGAATTATCTCTATCTTGATGTCCATGGCAATGTCGGTGTAATTTGTCACATGCCGGCTACTGTATGACGGATCGCTGACCACAACCGGAACTACAAATTACAAAGCTACCGCAACAATTAACCCAACGAGGCGCCAACGGCTAGAGTAGTTTCACTCTATGGGCCCGTTAGTAAGACATTTCAGCAACATGCCAACTATTCGATTTATCTTAAATCAACGTAGTAAATCTGAGATTTCAATATATCGAAGTTACTTATAAAATTTCATAGCGATTAAAATTAAAAACGATATTAAAATTGTTCATATGCATGGATTTCACAGTATAGTAAAGCTACAATATCTGACAAAAAAATAAAGAAGAAAGAACATCGTTGTGTTCGTGAAGAACTATGCAACATGCATGTAACATTCGTGACATCATCTTGTAATTTAGATGTAAGAAGAAGTTAGATAATTAAGTAGGAAATAATCGGATGCGCAAATTTTTATTTGCGTGCCGATAATTCTGTAGTAGATTTCTAATTTGTAGTTCGGCGAATAGATTCACGATACACTACGTTACGTTACAGATACATTACGTTACAGAACAGAGCTGATGAAAGGTTTATTTTTTCTAACCGGCCAGTATAACGCATTTCTAGGAAAAGGATGAGAATAAAAGAAGCGTTATAATCAGATTGGTCTATCTATTAAATTATTTCGAGAATATATCGTTTATGATTCTCCAACTTATGGACTATATAGTAGATAAATTTTATATTAATATACAAATGAAAATATATTTATGGAAATAAAATGTTTTATATATATGTCACTATAATAAATCGTCGATATTCAATGTATAAAATTAATATCAACCAGAAAAGTTTGGGTAACGTTACTAGGAAAACTATAATAGCAACGTTTGGAAGAATAAACTAACAATAACAGATTGTTCCAGGTTAGCGAAATCGACAGCGAACGTATCATAGGTTTTCGTATCGCGATGACACCGATATTTTATGATGGTTGAAGGCAACGTCGGCCACCGTTACAAAGTCTAAGTGAAGGTACAAAATTCTTGATCGCGATGAACCAGGAATACGGCATCTCGAAGAAATCCATTCTCTTTGATTCGCGGTATTGCGCGAGTGAAAATATTGATAAAGGTCGCTCGTGATTATACGTTTTGTTAACCTGCGCCAACTCGATGATGAACGATTTATCGGGAGTTTCGCACAAGATGGAATTATGGAAGACGAGCTTGTGTTCTGCTTCATATTCGCGGCGATCACGTAACGCTACCGTAACTAAAGATTTAAACTTTCATAACTTTCCCGCTCTCCCTAAAGGCAAATGCATTATTCACATATATCTAATCTGGTATATCATACTTTTAATGAAAACAATCACAAGCGATAATCAAATAACTCGCGAAGAGTGAACAGAGAAACATCCAACAGTGAAGTTAATTGTACTACTATTTGGTTGGAAATATTGATAACTGAATACGCTTAACATCTTTAATTAAAATATGTACACTGAAAAAAAAATGCTGTTGCTTCAATTAAACGTCTACGTCACGGGCTGCCACAAACATAAATAGTTGATTCAATTGTATTATGATTGGACCAAATATTTACATTATTAAAAGAATAATCTAGATATTTGGTCCAATCATAATACAATTGAATGAACTATTTATATTTGTGGCAGCCCGTGACGTAGACGTTTAATTGAAGCAACAGCATTTTTTTCTGTGTAGGACTATAACCATTATTTTTCATTTAAAATATGATATTATGTAGTTTGAGATTTAATTACCACAGGATGTTTGATATCGGGTCGAGGAAAGAACACCCGTCCTTTTATAAAAAACTGTTCGAAGCTTCAAGAGCGACTCCCGTTTTTCTCTCGATACGTTTCGAAGAAAATCGTCGCGTCAAATACATAACTGTTCGTCCGGATATACAAATATAAATACAAATAGAACAACTAAACGCTCGTTTCTACAATTATTTTTATGTGATGGCTTCTTATGATAGCACAATAACTTTATATGATGACTTTGTACGGTGGTATACAACAGGTTGACGAAGTTTCTGCTCGCATATATCCTATAAAACAGGGATGAGAATCTTTGACCCATTCACGACCAGATATATATCTTGACTCAAAGAAACGTAAGCCAATTACTCAATCTGCCTGCTCCAACGCCAACCATCAATTCCATCTAACTGTCGTCAACAATATATAGCACATTTTTCTCATGGGAAGAGAGACAACTTCTTCGATCGCTACCGTGACATATACGCGGCCATTCCGGCCAAGCCCCCGCGAAATCATTCACGGAGACCTCTCACTCTCCCCACGTGCTCGCCAGAGTACGAGCCTCCGCGGCGGGGAGACAGGAGAAAATCATGAAAAGCACGAGTGCGAGCGAGTGAGAGCGAGCGCTGCCACCGTGCATGCGAGAAGAAGAGAACGAGAGGACCGTTCTCTTCTCTCTCTCCCTTGTTCTCTCTCTGGTTTCAACTTGCGAGAGACTTGGCGAATGTCCTGGTAACGAGAGAAGTCGCCAGTGTCTCGATAGACCTCCATCTGGTACAGCGGGCTGAGCTTCTTCGGGGATCGTCTGTTCGTCCGTCTGTCCATTCGAGTTGTTCGCGTGCCACCTGGCAAATCGCGGTGCCAGGTTCTTCGTCTCATTGTTTTCCCTTTTTTTCTGCCCTCGTCTTAGAACGGACGTAACTCGCTCGATACTCGTGGGAACGGGAGCGTGTGAGCCGGAATAATAGTATCGAGTACGTAGACATTCTCTCGTGGCACGTTCGAGATCGGGCTTGGCGCGTGCCGATTTCAGCAAGATCACGGGAATTTCCGAGTTTTTAGTGCGACCAACTCATATCGGCTCCTTTATTCGCGCCGCGGGCACTCGCGCGCCGGCTTTGATACCTGCTCGGCGTGTCTGATCGATATCACGTGGATTGAAATTGATGACAACTGCCTCAGATCGCTCCCGGTAACGATGTTGAAAATAACGTCTTAATAATGCATTCATCATTATATCCGCGTCAATAAAATCGGAAGCGTATAAATGGCTAGATGGAGAAAATTGCCTAGAAGCTTGAATGAAATTCTTAAGGAATTTACTTATCTCAAGATTTATTCTATATCTATTCTGTTCAAGTCTATATGTTCCACGTGATAAGATTTTTTATACACGTAAAATTAATTATTTAATTAAATTAATTAAGATATCAATAACTTTTCAATAATAATAAAAATATAACGGAAAGACTGAAAATAAGATATTATTGTCCAATTTATTTTAAATAGATTTTACATATAAACTAAATTTCAAGTTAAATTAATTATTGAGATATGTAACATTAAAAATTAAAAAAATTATTCAAGCAAAAGATTTAAATCTTAATTAAACTTTTCTTTACTTGCGTGTGTTAATCAAAGAATATTTACTGCATGGGCACGAAATTTAGAACATTTTTACAATTTGCATTTCAGCAGTAATCCTAATTATTTTTACTATTGTGCATTTTTACAGTGACATGAATGTCTGTAAAATTCAATGTAGTATTATTCTCAATGAATGTGCAATATCGTAAACATTAAAAAAGAATGTTACTCCGGTAAGAGTTCGCTCTCTAATAAATACTCTCTCCGCGGTGAATATCGCGGTCAAGTGAAAAGTAAGTGTGAATGTGAATACGAGATACACAAAACGTCGATGCATCGCGTGATCGTGCAATTTAATTCGATGACCGACTGGTATTAGGCTTGCCCGTGTTATGCTACCGCATCGTTGATCTAATCGGGAGGAAATAATTTGTTTGGCCGCACCCGGGTTGTACATGGGGTCTGATTGGCTGTAGATGATCGATCGCTGTATATTGAATCGTGTTACCGTATGTATGTGAAGCGGGAATTAGGGACTACCTATATGTTATCATTGTCGCTAAGCAATAGAGCGTGATCGTTACAAAGAAACTTTTTTGGTGGCAGATTCGACAAAACATTGATTTACAAAGACAAAGTAAAACGGAACAAGTTTCGGGGAATTAAATTAATTTACATTTTTTAAAAGAATAAACAAGCAAACAAAAGTCTCATGGAAATTCGAGGTCGATGCAATAAATTTCTTTTTGCCATTCAGGATATGAATAAAATAATCTATTATCGTCTCAAAGTTTAAATAGTTATACGTAAGCCATTATTGTTGGGTAACAAATAACTGCGCAAGTAGTGCACTTTAATAAATAACTTATAATATCTTAGAATAATTTATAATATATTACAATATATATTTTATTTATTGTAATATTAAGTAAAACATTTGTGTATACAATCGCTGCATAGTGATGCGTTTTTTTGATGTCCTGGTTAAAACTCTGAATATCAATTTTCAAAAGCTTTTTATTTTCTTACGATAAAGAGAAAGAATGTGAGCATATGTCATTATTAATATTATTTGTTTATATCATCAGCATTGTAATATAATTTTTTTTAAGAATTATATTTGATTTATATAGTTTCTAACATAGTAAAAGCGAGATCCTTCTGTTTTTGAAGATAAATAATAGATTAAAATCTGCAGAAATAGATTCAGTTTCTGAAGTATATAGAACATTTTAGTATAATATTTATTATATTTTTAATGAATCTTGATAATTAGACGACACATATTCAGTCAGGCTGAAAGTTACATATTATGTGGTATTCGTAGAGTTTCAGATTGAGTTTTATAGTATGCTCCTTTTAATACCGAATTTTCTTAAATTAGACATTATAAATAAAAAATAAGCTCTAACTTTCGCTATTCTGCTCCATCTATATTAAATATGACTTTTTCTTATTCTTATTCTTATTATTCTTAAATTACGTTATTTTCTACTTTTTCTCAAAAGTGTTTATTGTACTATATTGCTCATAAAAACTATGTACATTGGTACATGTGATGTGTAAATGTATATGAGTATCCGCAGTGTATTGAGTTCGCGTCCGTAAGTTTACCAAGGCCAAATGTGCGGATCAGTCATTCTTGCAGAATGTGATTCTGACTTTTCAGTACCATCTGACCTAATATTTCGAGCTTTATGGTGAGATGCGCAATTTGTTCTAATTCGAATAATTATTTCTTGCAGGATATCGAGAAAGATATTCTCAAAAATCATCAAGAAGTGAATTATAAAAAAAAGATACTTCTTTTCTACTTTACATATGTAATTATTTTGTAATACGATTTTAATTTAATTGCTGATATTTATCTTTAGTTTTTCATCACATGTATACACATTAAGTAATATTTTAAAACTGATAGAGATCTTAGAAAGGAAATATGTAATGAAAAACGATTTTGTAATTGACTGACAATGAGTTACTATTTATCTGTATTTACACACGCGATCTTCTATCTATTATTATATTATTTTATTGATATATTTCAAATTTTGTATACATAAAAAATTTAAAGATTTTAGCCAAGAAATCAGAAAAATTCACGACTTGCGCAACTTTAAACAAATTAATATAATTTGTGTAAATTAGGAGCACAATTTTAAAGTTTGATATAGTTTGATATAGAATTCATTTTACGTGAATAGGGAATCGAAATGCAAGAGGTTTTTGACCGATAAATCGACAGTTTCGTAAGAATCCGCGTACTTGAAGCTGTTGCTATTACAGGCATTCCGTTTCTAATTTGCGTTCCACTACCAGTTCTAACGTTCACCTTTACGAGAACGTCGCTCTCGTAAAATGTCCATCAAGTGATAGTACCGTCGCGAAAGTTTCACGATAGGTACCATATCTACTATTTAACTAACATTGAATAACTGGTATTTAATTTATCATTTGAATTTCAAATATATTTTTGCGAAGACGCGAATAAATTATGATAAAAATAATTCTTAAATTTTATTACCTATATTTTTCCAATATCATGGAGCTATAATCGTGTAGTCATAAATCGCATAAATTGATAATATATTCCGTAAGGAGTGAAGCGTTATGTCAACGCTGTAATTTTTAGCGTTATAAATGTTTAATACTTTTTAGCTCTCTGATATTTGTCCTTACTATTTTGATCGAGGTGGCTATCAATTCCAATTAGCTACTGGAAATATATTTCCAGTATATATGCAACGTTTAAAAATTCGACCACCTACTTTGCGCTTCTGTATGACACATGAATCAAACATTTCTCTATTAGCATATTACAGTCACTCGATATAACGTATGCAACGATTCAACACGGCGCCTAGTGATAATTTTAGCGATACGGTAAACCTATAGTGCTGTACGATTGAACTTGTTTTTTTATAATCGACGAAAATCAAATGAGGAAATATTTCTTTCCGGCTTTAAAGTATCTCATTTAGGAACAGTATTATAAAATTAGAAAGCAGCCTAAAGTAATTACTTGTTTTAATGCGACTCACTCCCGTTGGCATTTTTCAAATTCGCGTCAAGAGTGTGTCCGTGGTCTTGTAGCTTATACTAAATGTCAAACCTTCTTCTTTTCGAGGCAGTTGTAATTTCACTTCCACGTGCGTAATCCACTTTCACGAAACCGGTATTGTGGTGCGCGACACTCGATCTACCGGGATCGCGGCGAACCGCTCGGCGCTCGGGAAGATCGAAATTATAAAACGAATCGGCCAATTAAAGCTGGCCGCGAATATCTAAAGCCGGTTGCTTTACGGAATTTATATTCTCTTTGTCGGACTCCCAGTATTCATAGTGCGCTAGTGGACGTGCTGCAGGTGCAAAGCAGTTTCATGTGTTACACGGTGCGCTGAGCTAAGGACGAAGAAGGCGGAAAAAAGGAAGTGAGAGACCCTCGGTGGAATTTCTTTAGCCAACTTTACGAAACGGTGAGTCAAGTAGCGAGATAAAGTTTAATGGATCTTCGGGGTCGAACTTTTGATGTACGGACGAACGAGAGAACGCATTCAAGCAGTACGTGAGCTTCATCGTAACTTTGAACAGTGCTCGCGTTAAAACGCTTCCGCGCCCGATCATTTCTTACGTCTGTCTGTCGTGCCTGCAAGGAAAACGTGCTGGTTTGCGACGTTGTTTCACTTTATCTCAAGTAAAATTGAACGAGATAAATGTTATTTAAACGAGATAAATAACTCTCGACCCTGTTTGGTTCAAATTTAAATTACAAGTTACAAAATGTGATGTTATTGAATGAGATAAACAGAAACTACAACTTTTTGCAATTTTAATAATATCTTTTATGTCAAGTTAAATTTACCAAATTGCGATTTTATTAATAAATTATTTTTTTAAAAATTTCCGGGCACAGTCGCTTTCTGTGCCGCAATTTTCTACGTAGAACTACGTCTTTCCTTTTTTTTTGCGTTGAAGGGGAAAATCTTCGCAAGGCCTTTCCATCGCCTACCTACTAAAAACCCCTCTATTCGCTCCCTCTCCTTTTATGAGTAATTTAAATAGTTTTTTTTTATTATACTTTTTTCTCTTTTTTACTTTTAAATTATACTCTATTATGTCTACTTTTTAAAATAATTTTTTTATCTTTATTATTTAAATTAATAATATATACTTATCTTATTTTAAATTAGTTTGTTTTATTTTATTTTATTGTATTGTATTTTTATATATTTTATTTTATTTTAATTAAATTAAATTTAAATTAATTTATTTTAATTTAACTTATTATATTTAATTTAATGCAACATATGATTGCAACCTAGCATGATTGTAATCTTACTCAAACTGGTCGTAATCGAAAGCTTGTACTTACATTATATAATAAATGTGCCGTTAGATTTTTGATTACGGCTTTAGTTCTTGATTAATTAAAAGGCTCCACTAATTTAAAACTTACAATTAAAGTAAAAAATGTATAATTTTTCGATGTCTACGTATCCCAGGTCGCCAATGACGGAACCCAGGTAGCGCGCTCCTTAGTTTTTAGTGTCTACGTGTTCTCTTCCTCGAATTCGATGTCTACGTGTCCTAGATTGGATGCAAAGTAATAATACAGCTAGACACCGAAAACTACGGAGCGATCTACCTAGACCTCGTCATCGGCGACCTGTGACACGTAGACATCGAATTTAAAGTATTGATTCATCTAAACATCTAAACTACAGAGCGCACTATCTAAATCTCGTTATCGGCAACCTGAAACACGTAGACATCGAATTCGAAGTATTAATACACCTAGACACCGAAAACTACGAAGCGAACTACCTAGACCTCGTCATCGGCGACCTTGAACACGTAGACATCGAATTCGAAGTATTAATACCTCTAGACACCTAAAACTACGGAGCGGACTACTTGGACCTCGTCATCGGCGACCTGGGACATGTAGACATCGAATTCGAAATATTAATACAGCTAGACACTGAAAATTACGAAACGAACTACCTACACCTCGTCATCGGCGACCTTGAACACGTAGACATCGAATTCGAAGTATTAATATCTCTAGACACCGAAAACTACGGAGCGGACTACTTGGACCTCGTCATCGGCGACCTGGAACACGTAGACAACCAATTTGAAATATTAATACACCTAGACACCGAAAACTACGGAGCGCACTATCAGGGCGTCGTCATCGGCGACCTGTAACACGTAGATATCGAATTCGAAATATTAATACATCTAGACACCGAAAACTACGGAGCGCACTATCTGGACCTCGTCATCGGCGACCTGTGACAAGCAGACATCGGTTACCCCCCCCTTTCCCTTATGAAAAGACGTAATTCTACGTCAGCGTTACATGTTTACGTTGCACGAAAACGTTACAGTCGTGCACCCAAAGTTACCCCCCCTTACTCTCCGGGAAAGACGTATATAGAGAGTTCTACGTCAATATAATAAACTATAAATAAATTGTAAATTGTAAAACTAAGAAATGTATGAAAAAGTTAACAAAAAGATTTATAAAGCAGTTAAATATATTGTAAATTATTTTAAAGTTTTTTTTAGAAATGTATTAAAAAGTAGAAAAAGATTATAAAACAATTAAATATACTCTAAATTATTTTAAAGTTTATAAGGTGTTTGATTTTTAATCATATTTATTAAATTCTTCGGTTAGAAGATTAGAATGTTATCACTACTATTCATCGTATTGCTATCTTGCTCAATCGAGCATCTCGGTCGCTATTCGGACAATCGAATTCGCTGGATACCGATACCACGACATATCGATCGGCCAACAAACGAATTTACCGAACATTTGCCTGCTAATTCACCTATGCATGCCACATAATCCGGTTACGTCGCTGGCGCCGCAGGAATGCGCGGATACTGAGCTGTGTGGCTAATGGTACTGTATTATGTTGGTTTTCGCATAAACGTAAATGTCTTCATAAGAGTACGCATATGAAAGATAAATAATGAATTAATAAGAAATGAACCAAACTAGATGCACTTATCAATTAGTAACTGATTATAAATAAACTTATACTTATGATGATTAAGTTTTATCTATGGTCATACAAAACTAACTATAGTCAACTAAACTATTTTATAAGCGCAATGATAAAATTAGCTTTCTTTTGATTACAGTAAAGCTATAAATTAAATTATTTATTGGGGTTTTTTATATTTTGTAAATTTTAACAGTATTTTTTAATTATTAATTTTAACTTGTAAGCCATTTCTTATAAAGTTTGATAATAATCGAAAATTTAATTAATAAAGAAAATTAAAAGTGAAATGAAAGAAAAATGAAAACATAAAAGATATTGTGTATAAATTTAAAAACAATATCATTACATATAATTTTAAAAGTTTGATTTATTTTATTTAACCATCCTCTGATGTATGGCATTCTCAATTTTCTTTTGTTCTTGACCATTTGTTAAATTGTGAGTTTAGTGCTGTAAAATATCTATTAGTTATTTAGCCTCTATTTTATTTAAATATTTGAAATTTTTTACGTCTAATTGAGTCTTCTAATAATTTTTGTTCATAATTGAATATTGTAATGTTCAATGTGTTTTGTAATGTCACGGTATGATAGCACACACGCGCAATCCTATTGATCTGTGGTTACAGGAAATACGGTTGTCACGCCCTGTGTCCCATCATACAACAGTATAACCCTTTGACACATAAACCCTATTCAATGTGACCTTAGTCTTAGCAGCTTGTGATCGCAGTTTCAGTCCTTAGTTTACAATCGGACTAAATCAATCAGTTAAGATAAATATTCGCAACCCACAAACATGATTTTCCTTTAATAAAACCTTATTTAATTGACTAATACTGCAATTTTACAAACAGTTCAATTCTTTTGCTTTAACGTTTCTGAGTTCTCGGTCTTCTGAGTTCTTGGTTGATTGAATTCTCGGATATTATTTTCAAATCTTCTAAAGATTAGAACTTTTCGCGTCCTTGTATTTCCGAGCGTATGACGCCTTTAAATTTTTATCTATTTGCTTCTGATATTTTTGTTATTTGAATTAAAACTTAAATACCAAGAAATACTTGTTAGAAAAATCTTTCTTCGTACCATTAATAACACTAATAACACACATACTATTAAATACATTATATTAAAAATAACTTTTGTAAGTCCTCTTTTCATGATTGAGTGACAACAAAAATTTAAAATAAAAATATAAGATAATCTAATTGTTCATTAAATCATGCCGAACAAATTTTATATTGAATTAGGGTCGCAGAGGCATTCGGTTTTCTGTAACTTTGAATTGCTTTGTATATGTACCACAATTGAATCGACCGATTTGTCGGTGAGTCTCGCCAAACGTTTGCCCGCCAATTTGCTTAGACACAACGTGCGTGAATCTACGGCAATCTCGTTAGCGTTATTGGGTACACAGTAACGCGCGAATGCGTCGCGATTACAGCGAGGGGCAAATTGTCCGGCGCATCGCCCGGAAACGGACTTTGCAGCGTCGTCGTCTTAATGAACGATCGTTCTTCCGCTTCGGCGAACGCGATCTTCACGCGACTGGAAATTAAACCGAGTCTTCCTTGAGTTCCGAGTCTACGCGTCATGCGTCGATAAACTATACGACAATAGTGGCAGTTTTCTATTTCAAGCAATTGTAGTAAAGCTGACAATATGTGTGTGCACGCTAGTTTAATAATCGAATTTAATAATCATTACGTTTTTAAATTATTAATTATTAATTATTTCTCTTAATACGTACATGGTCCCTTTTTTATTTCTATTATTGTTAAATATTTATGAAAACTTATCCAATTTAAAGATATGTCCAGGTTTAGGATTATTCTTCCGTTATATTCTACGTGCAAAGAATGTAGGTCAACAAAAATAGACGAAGTAACGTTATAATCCAAGAGTTAGCTTTAATCTTACAATTAGCTTTCTTGTCTCTTTGTAAATGTATAACTAAGAATAAAAATAATATTAATAAAAGCGTTATCGAAGCATAAAGCTATAAAAAATTTGCATTTAAGTGAATAATATACTTCAACTTATAACATTATTTTAATTTAATATTGCGATCACAATTAAAAATTAAAATTTATATTTACGTAAACAGGTCGAGATTTCAAAATATTCCATTATTTAGTACTTAATACTTGTTATAATAAAGCAACGAGACCATTTTTTAAACCTGGTAATGCCATTTCAATGCTACGAGTTCGCTGATTCAGCCCAATATATACAAAATGTACCAAATTGTCGGATCGTAATTTCAACTCTAAATTGTCCAAAGGATCTGTCAGTGAAATTAAAGGGTCGGAGGGATGGGCTTTGGGATAGTCTCTATACAGCCTCGATTTTAACAAAACCGTTTTATTCCGTGCCAAACGGCCGATCGCGATCGAGCTGTCCGCTGTCATACTTCGTCAAGCTGGATTTCCGCGAGTTGTAAAATATCATTGGACGCCGCGGGAGTAATTCGAAATCCGTTTTATCAATTAATATCGATGGACGACCGTACCACAACGGTTTCATAGGCATTCCACTGAATATTGGGCCCGCAAAGCCCGCCAGTATAATTGCCGCTGTGGTATCGTTTGTCAGTAACCCGTCATTACTTTGGCTTCCTTTTTTCTCTCTGTTTTGTTTGCGGCTAGCTTTGGTTATGCCATTTTCTCGACACCATTTCTCTCTCTTTCTCTTTCGTTCTCGCAAAGATAACCCGCGTCAACAATTATTGTTTTCTGCAAGGTACCACTGATAATGAAGCCTAAGTTGCTTATAGCCGATCGTTAATTAGTGATTTAAATAAGCTTTTTATAAAAAGTGATACATCCTGTTTTCGTAAAATATCTCTTCTCGTTTCGCGTGTTGTTCGTGTAATTACTAGTTTACCCGCAGATATCGCATATAAATTTAAGAAGTTATTAGGTTTTTGTCAGACGTTTTTAAAAAACAAAAAGTTAACATTGCATATACAAATTTTATCTTTGTATGTATCTCATAAACGACATTCATAGATAAAATATACTTAAATATACTTAAAAAAATATATACCAACTGTATAATGAAGAAGCAGTTCAAATTAGTCATTGATGAACAATTATTGAATTAACAAGAAAATATATTAGATGTAATCGACACAACTGGCCAAAATTTATTTGAAAAATTTACAACGTTTCGACCATTGGTTCTGGTCCTCTTCAGGTGTTAATAAATTATAATAAATAGATTAAGACGAACATTCTATGAATGTGGCGTAGTGCCTAATAAAGCCAAAAATCTAGACTAAAGAAAAAAGAATATAAGATTCGTTGCCATAAATTACAAAAATAGCAAAAAGTGGTGAGTTAAAAACTTACATATTGTTCGAGTCAAGTCAAAAGAAGATATATCAGTAGTCACAGAAAATAAAATGGTCAAAAACTAAAAACTTTCATAGAATGTTCGTCTTAATCTATTTATTATAATTTATTAACACCTGAAGAGGACCAGAACCAATGGTCAAAACGTTGTGAATTTTTCAAATAAATTTTGGCCAGTTGTGTCGATTACATCTAATATATTTTCTTGTTAATTATTCACTAGCGAAGAAAAGTTTTATTGCTTGTAATTATTGAATTAATTATATTTAATTCCGTTTAGTGTGGTTTATAAAGATATCTTTAACGACTTTATTACCTTTACAGCAAAAAAGATAGCTGATTTTTATTCAAAATTTTTAGTTTATTGTATAACGGAGAAATTTCTTTGCGCCAAAGGCGTCTCATTTCCACATCGCGATACGCCGACATACATACAAATAATTCCATTTACAACGGAACGTCTTATCGTTAGTAGTATCGTCGTCGGTCGGAAGTTTCGACACGCGGCACGAATTTCGCACTCGTGCGGTAAGAGAGGAGAAACGGAACTGCTAGTGGAGGAAGCGTCGTGCCTGTTTGTCGAGCGTGTAACGAGTACCGTGGTAATTGCTCCGCAATCGAGGCGGTAACCGGTGCAATATCTGCATGCATTGCGCCCCGCGGACGAGGCTTAATTGCGCCTGCGTCAGGAACACGTATCTACCGATGCTTTCTAATGCTCCACGACGAGGCGGGACACGCGAATGTGCCGCTCTTTTGTCGCAGAGACCACTGCGTTGGAATTGTCACGCTCTCGACGCTAAGCTATCCGCGATCTCGCAGCGTTCTATCATCGTCGGTGACCTGAGTGACGGCGAACGTTTCATAAGCGAAGCAGAGTTTAAATTAACGCAGATCAGTTTGGAAAGATAAAACCCGTATATCAGCGTTATCTTTTCGCTGGGAATTAGGACGATTATTTATTTCACAATAAAATCTTTTTTATTGTGGAGGAAAGATGTTCTATTTAATCTTTTGCGATTCCATTGCCGATAAATCTCACATTATTTTCACGTTATGCGGTAATACTTTTGCTCCAAAAATAACGAATAGACTGTTTTCAGTTC
>NJRQ01000350.1:0-10850 GCA_003063805.1 Aphaenogaster ashmeadi | reverse complement strand
GCACTACACAAAACAATGTGAATGTGACAACCACAGGACGTGGCTGTACCAAATGTTACTATTATTGTGGTTGTGGCAACCTTATTGTTTTTTCCGTGTATGAATTAACTTTATGAATTACTTAATTCATTTCTTTCTTATCACTTTCAGAGTCACTTTGCTTAAACTATGACTTTTAGAATCATATTTTATTAATTTTTAGAAAGAAATTTAATTCCGTTTCTTTTTTATTTTCACGAACACCCAAAAATCTCCATTACGCGGTACACAATAAAATTGGTGATCTCTTTTTTTCTGATTCCATCTGTAGGATTCCATCTATCCCCGAATACAGTGTATAAAGTTGATGATTGCAATAAATCACTCTTAACGTGAAACGCATGCCTTTCTATGTGCACAATATTTCATTCTGATATTATTCTACGTGGCATCGATGCCGTGCGCGCTTATGTATAGCTTTGTTACGTGCTATTACGAAACAATTACGTAAGGTCAACGTGTGGCAATGAGTGCAGCCGAGCGGCAGGTTAATTCTGCCGCTATTGGAACGAGGAAAAGGCGTTTTTCCCTGCATCCTACATGTTGCTGTAACGAGAATAGCACAGATCGATGTCGCTTCCGTACGGATAATATAAGAACAAAAACGATAGATATATAAAAAAACGGATGCACCAACGCGAATTGTTTACATGTCAGAATATTGGTCTTTAAATGCAACGTACAATACACTTAAGCGAATAAAATAGTTGATTTAATATTTCGTATATCAAGCAGCTATTTTTATCTTTCTTTGTGACGGAAAGAAAGAAATGTGTAACATTAAATACAATAAAAACAAACGTAAGGATTATAAATACTTATTAAATTATAATATTCAACAGAATCGTGGAATTATATTTAGTAAAATACAAAATATTGCGCAAGTTTGAAGATACTATGAAGTACTTAATGATAAACAAACGGCATTGCATTTTTTTCTGGATGTTCTACCAAGTCGCTAAAAAGAGCCAAAGAAAAATTTCAATTTATTTAGTTCATCAAGAATAATAGCAGCTTATGCAATACGATCAGTTACGGTAATATCCAGTTTGAAGTTATCACGACTTGATGAATTGAAATTCTCTCTCTCTCTCTCTCTCTCTCTCTCTCTCTCTCTCTCTCTCTCTTTTTCTGTAAATGCAATTCTGTGAATATAATTCTGTGAATGCAATTTTCTTTATTGTCTCTTTAACACATTTTCTGATTAACTTCGGTATACAGGAAAATTATTGCAATAAATTGGCTAATTTATTTTTATTGATTTGTTGGGAAAGTAATATTTTTTTATAATTCGTGTTTCTGTCGTTTCTACAAAAACTCTATGGCTACGAAGCTAAGCGGATGCTAATAATAATTAAAACATTTTAAGTAAAATAGTTTAATTAAAATATTTAAATTAAAAGTCTATATTAAAAATATTCCAGTATAAAATATTCTCCAATTTAATCTTATTATATCGCCACATAAACCTTTTGGAGAAATGGCTGAATTAAAACTTCACCTACTTTTGCTGAATTCCTATTTTGTAGTTTAAAAAAATGAGTTTCTCCATCTACAGATTTTGCATAAACCAAACTTTACAAATTTTGCGCTGTCGGGAAAGAATTCTGTTTCCTGATGAACATATTTCCGCTTCGCCTATTTTTTTCAGCGTTGATTACGAATCTGACTTTAAAATTTGTCCGTTGGAGGAAAACATTGAGTAAATGAAAATTTATGAAATTTTTACGTTGAGAGCTCCTGTTTTTTATATCACCATTCGCCGTATGCGAATTATCGTGCATAAAAAAGCATACGAATTTTTAATTTCGCGATTTCGCGTATCGCTGCACAAAAGATAAAAGGATCAGGATGAATCCGATGTATTCGGGTAGAAAAACGAATAGATTCGCATGAATGATAAATAAATTCTGCGGTAGCTTCCCCGACGAAACCCGTGGTTTTTATGCATAACTGAGGCGCTCGTTAATTGTTTTGTTTGCATCTACTTTGCATTCGGTAGCAACGCGATTTATTGCGCTAATAACATCAGGGGTGATCCGATTGCGCACTCTCTGGAGATCAAAATTAATGCAGCTAATTTGCAGCGAGGACATTAGCGTAACAAATTTATGTTCCGTCGTCGGTTGAACGGAATGACAGGAAATTCGCTTGAGCGACGTGCGACGAAGAGATTATCTGAGGAATTAAATTTCTATAGGCTACCCGCATTTTATGCATAATTAATTAATTTGCTTAATCTTCAACTTGTCCAATCCTGCCGTCCTGTTATATCGAATAAGCAACATTATTTCACCATATTTAAATACAGACAGTTGTATCTGAATACTATTAACAACAGTAAACCTTGCTAACAAAAAGTTTAATAGATTCATATTTCGTCTTTTTGGTTTAAATAATCTAAAGAGGCATCATTGTGTATGAATGTACGTTTTATCGAGACACTCTATATATTCAGATCGGTATCATATAAATATAAAAATAAGCATTGCATATCATGCAAAACTCTTATGATTCGTACAACACGTCATTCTTATTCTATGCAGCGAATATCAATTAACTTTGCTCGATATATTACGTGAAACGATCGATCGTTTGAAAGATTAAACTGGTAATCTTTGAACCGATTAGATTTCCAGTAATATCAGAGCAATATTAGATGACGACCATCTCGGTGCACGTATTTTCGAAAATCTCTTTGTCCCTTATTTTCAATCAACAGCGCGATCGGATTTTCTAAACGGCGTTGCGTTGTGGCCTTCTAGAAAGGCAAGTCCTGACTTCAGGTGAGCAAACAGGTGCATTCGATCAGGGGATCAGGTTGCGCGAGAGATCGGCTAGCTAACATTACCAACCGGTTTCACGCTCAAGAAACTCAGGTGGACAATGGCCGGCCATGCCCGATCGCTTCGATGAGCGTTTTACAAACAGATTAGTTACAGAACACATTGACGGAAAATATACACGATATCTGATTCGTATGCAAACTAATTTAATTCTTTCGATATTTAATTAAATCGGATTATTTACCGTAGAAATAAAATATACTACGAATAAAATTGGGTATTCGTGTACTATATTATTAATATATCATATAAATTATATATCTGACGCACATATAATTGATTGAATTTTCGATTTAAGATTAATTTATTAACTCGTACTGATCATCTACTGCATATCAATGCTTAATATATTACATAATTAAGTTACTAATGACTGTGGAAAAGTGTTGGAAATGACTATATCATCCTTCTTGTTACCTGATATCCTGGTAGTGAGTATCTGGTCGCGCACCTGAATCTTAAATTTATCTGCGCATGGAGACTATGAGTCCTCCTTACGGTCTTTACCGCTCTGGTAGAAGGAGATTCGTTTTATTTTAACGCTTCCTAAACCTATGGCTTCCTTTTCTAAGCGCACGAGATCAAGATCTGAGCGTGATGGACGTATATCGCATTGCTCTTTCGGCTTTAACTTTCTCATTCCATCGTAAACCATTATCCTCGGGTAATACTTTCTTATCGAAACATTGAAAAGCAGATGTGTCAGTTACGAAAGAAGATTTAAAGATTTCTGGAAGGAAATAATTATTTATATATTATAAATTGCGTATACGTATTTTTAACACAAGTTAATTTTCACTGCAAATCCAAGCGTGTTATTTTAGTTGAAGCTCTTCTTACACATTTCTTGCCGTTTTAAATCATGTCATTTAACACGATTGAACGTATTAATTTTAAATTTAATACGATTAAACGTGTTAAATCACGTAACCTAAAACGGCAAGAAACATGTGTAAAAAGAGCTTCAGTCAAAAGTATCATTTTTAGATACTTATGTGTGTAAAAATAACACGCTTGGATTTGCAGTGTTGTTATAGCTTTTACGTTCATCTAACAAATTCAAACAGAATGATGTTGTCTGTCTGAGTAATCTGCTAGAGACTATCAATTAATTTCTATCGCCATCGCTTTAACCTTTTAATGGCATTTCCTAAATCCCGTTACACGATTCTATGTTTATAAGTCAAGTATCTGAGGAGGCGTGAATCTTTCGTAAGTTTTAAATTCTACCGTAGAACTTGCTCAACGACCTTCCCTAAGTATCGAGAAAGCTTGCTCACGGATGAGTTTTATGAGAATTCCTAAAGATTTTATGGCTATCCCTTTGAAAGGTGATCAAATTAATCCTACTGGAGATTCCACATATTTTCAACGAGATCCTCGAGAATTCGCCTTCGGAATATTTTTTATTTCACGATGTCATTAAGAAAACCACATTTTTACCAACTAATCAAACATTTAAGTAAATTATTCGTTGACTCAAGCCAGAATTCATGCTGCTTGTTAGGAAATTCATTGTCAAATTAATGTCAAGTTCGCCGCTATTTGCGAAAACATCAGCTTCTTGAGTAACCTACTAACATATTTTCCATGGCATATTTAATCATCAATACGATTTAATAATTGTGAACTCACACACAAAAACATAAAAAGAAAAAGAAAATTATTGAAATATTGGTATTCAAATATTTATTTCGTTCTTACATGTCTCTTCTTTTCCTCTCAGTTCCTTTCTCCATATCTTTCAATATATAATAACTTGTTACCTACTTGTAACCTAACTTGTTACGCTAATACTAAAACTTTTAACTACGTATCGAGCCATACAATATCTTCAAGCGAACAATCGACGGAGTTCAAGCAAATCGAACATTTCCCCAGGTCAGGAGAACAGCACGAGCGTAAGCGCGATAGGTCAACGCAGTTCTAAGGTGAATGCACTGAGGAATATGTCGCTGTATTGCGTCTTCGTACAACTGATAACATGAATATGTGGTAGTGAGAACATGTAGTAGGGCAACATATGCGTCAACGATTCGTCGCTCGATGTCATTCGAAACGCATCTATGGTCAATCCATCTAGAAAAAACTGGTTTTATCGAATGAATACATTAGTTTTTGCATCTTACTAAATTGTATTAATTCTATAAATACTGTGTCGACATTTATCGGGATAATTAAATCCACATAACTTCAGGTTTCAAAATCCTAATTTAGAAGTATTTCAAAGCTTGATACGACAAACATGTGAAATCACATTTTTTATCCGCCCATTTAGATCTGATTTTAAAGAAGTCGTTAAAAGAACATTTCAATTTTATGTTGCATGTTAAGTTAAAAATATTTCAACCAATTCTCTCACGCGTTTTAGCGGCATAATTAGGTTTATTTAATTGCAAATTACGGAATCTTGATACTTGATAAACGTATTAACCCTTTAAGGCCCAGTGTACATAATTATGTACATTCACATTGAATTCTTCCCAAATGTTTTGTATTGATAAAGTAGCGTTTCTGTCGATATAATACTCTTGATCCGTTTTATATGGAGCTAGATTCTCTATCTCAATTCCTAAAACAATGGTGTTTCTGCTAAACAAGTCACTATTGTGATCGTTGATCGTAAATTTTACTCAAACGGAATCGATGCCTGGGCCTTAAAGGGTTAATAAAAAGATAACTATAGCATTTAAGTGCGAAACTGACATGACACTCGCGGCTAGTTAGACAAAATTAATTCTTCGTTGCGTGGTCAACCACGTGAATTAATATATTCAAATACAAATCTATTAACAATAATGTCGTAACTGTCGCCGCTATTTCCGATCTTGACGCAACATTATCGGATAACTAGAATCAATTCAATGATTCGTGTAAAATAGTTTATGCACGATATCTTAGAACTTTCAATCTTAATCTAAAACCGATATTAAATGATCTGTAATTTGCCACAAAATTTTTGGAACAGGAGTCTATTTATAATTTGTAATACAGAAAATATTTAAATTAGAACGTAATAACTAGACATCGGATTTTTCATATGCAGATTGGTGGAAAAGAGCAATTAATAACTAAGATTATGTTATTTATAATATCCAACATATTTATACTGCAACATATGTTAGGTATAAATATGTTGGATATTATAAATAACATAATCTTAGTTATTAATTGCTCTTTTCCACCAATCTGCATATGAAAAATCCGATGTCTAGTAATAACGATACATGTATACATACATACATACATCAGAATTGCATATGACACATAAACAAAATTCTGTTTCGAGCTCCATCACAGATATTGTCAATAATTTCCTGGGTTTGGGATATCTCGTGTTCATAAACTGTAATAACTTGATGACATTTTATGTGCCGATAGCCCATCAATCTTTCACACTCTACCTGAAAAATAATCTCGACCAATTCGTTTCGCCAAAAATAAAACGCAAGCGAATCCAGCGGCAGTCGCCGGACACGTTTTGTTATTCACCTGTTACCTTCGCAACCGGCTTATCCCTACCGTGGACATACGTTGCTCTAGCTGCGAAACGCGAGCAGCGATTAAACGGGGAGGAACGAGGAAGGTAACGGCGAGGAAGGAGGACGCAGGTGATAGGTGGGGATAGACGGTAAACTGTGACCTTCCACCTTCGGGCAGGTGCAACATCCTGCCGTCTCTGCTACCCTGCTCGCCCACGCTCGCGGAATTCACCTGAAAAGGAAATCTCCCTCGGTGGCGAGCCGTCGCGCGTTTCACCTGTTTGCGATGCGCGCGAGGCGAGTCGTTATCGTCGTCTCGCTGTTGCCGACGACGACAATGTCAGCGCAATCGCGTGGCTTGTGCGTCACGTTGCCGCGGTCTTCCTTCGGCAGCTACGGCCGCTTGCCTGCTTTCCTGATACCCGTTAGCCGTCGAAATCATTCAGACTATTTTGCGCGACGTGGTGTAGTATAGGTATACGAGTAATTTTATACTTCCGCATCAATCTCGTCAGTTAGATAGTATATATGCGGTATGTTTTCATACATAAAAAAATACAGCACATTATACAACATGTATATGTGTGTGTGTGTGATTACATAACTAAATTAATATTATTTAAAATGGATGACGTAAATGGATTAAGTATTTTTTATAAATTCGTATGATTTTAAATTATTATTATTTTTCTATTATTGCAATGTTTTTAGCGATGTAAACAGATATGAGAAAAAGAGATACTACATTACCGTTATATTACAATATAATTAGAGAAAAACAAACACTTATTAGTTAAAACTGTTAAAGAAGATCGAATTTACTAATTACATATATTTATAATCGCATAGGAACAAAAGATGGAAATAAAGAAAATTGTGATGTATACTTCTTTTGATTAAGTAGTAAATTATCACGTAAGTATATATATTTAAGTATTATCAAATAACTATGAAAATAATAATTATTTGAAAAATAACACTTTATTTAAAACTTTTTGTTACAACACATTGGTTTAGTAGTTTTAAATAAACTCGTGTGAATATCTAATCATTCTAATAATCGGCAATTTTAAAATTCTAATATCTTGTTATTTTGGGGTTACATAAGTATGATAAACTTTTCTGATGTCGACTTTTGTAATTAATTTATATAATATAATTCATTTAGCGATTATAAATTTCTTTAAAATCTCTTTCATAATAATTAATTTTCACATTATTCATTTATAAAACGTTCCATGAGAAACTATATGAAACATATAACATGTTTTTAATGTACTAATTATATTATTTAATTAATGTAAAAATTATTTAATAAATCATAATTTTTAATAAATTTAATTAAATTTAATTAAATGAAAATGTAAAATTTATAAAAATCAATTAAAGTTTTCTGATATAAATTTAATAAATCAAGGCTTTTAAATATTGAAATACTGGCAATGTGTACACATACTTATTAATATAAGTCAGTCAAGTCTCATAATTCTATGATCTCGAATTATCGAAATTCTAGAACTTCACTGCGATACTTTCCATACATCAACGTTCTGTCTATGTTTAAACATAAATTTCCCGCAATATTTCGCTCGAAGACAAACAACGATTCCTTCAGCAAATATTTCTCAAGGCGGTCGCTAACTTTGCGCACTGTAAAATCAATTGGCGCTTATTACGAAGCTTACTCAAACGCAAGGTACCTGACTATTCCCATCGGTGTTTGCGAATCCTAATTAAAACTTCCTCTGTGCCAAGAGCTCGAGGGGAGGTAGAGATCGAACAGAGAAAGGAAATAGGGAAAGGAAAGGGAGCAATCAATTTGATCTTTGAATAATAACGAAGGAGAGATGGAAACAACGGGTAGACTGCAGGTATCTTTGAAGGTGGGAGGTGTGGGCGTTGAGCCAGGTAAAATGCTGCACCTCTGAGTCCCAGGCAAGCAGGCGATTGAGGAATCGGCTCGAAGGCAGGCGCAGGTTGTGCATCGTGCCGATATACGATGCCTGAGTCGATCCTTGGATCACTGTAAGGGAATGAGAGATCGGCGTTTCCGATGTCTCTCATTAGTCGCTGTCCCGAGTAATTAGACGTTGTGTATCGTGTAATAACTTTCGTTCCCGTCGAGAGAATCGTACGAAGTGTTGCTACGCCTTGGTTACCGTTGCACAAAGCTCGAGATATTGAATCATCTATCTTCGTTTTGTGAACAATTATATAAGAATATTATCTGCTCGAGAAAAGCGAATCTTGATTTTGTTATTTGGATTTCTTCGTTCTTCTTTAAATATTATAAAACGAGTTTATATTCTTTATTAAATAAGGAAAACGAAACATTATTATCATGTTTTGTTATTAAATTTATTAATTATGACACGGTTAATGTAAGGTGTTACTTGAAACTAAAATATTACGCGATGGCACAGTTGTGTGTGTGTTTAGCAATAAAATATTTTATCAGTGTTGCTTATGATTTTATAAAGAGAAAAATTTTTATAAAGTATCACGGGAGTATGAAATTATTCAGAGAACACTTTAGTCAGTTAGAGCACTTTTTATCTCGAAAGAATGTATACGAAATGTTCTTTTGCACAGTCTCGGAGTTTTCTCACATAATCCCTATGTATTATCGCTACTTGTTATTCGGAATTCGTTCATATCTTTGAAAGCCTGCGTCGACGGCCTGCGAGTCGATCTGCGCTCTCGCGTCGGTCACGCGCATGCATGCAGGTGCAAGATGCGGCACGTTATCCACGATCGACGTGCGCAGAGTCGCTGGTTATTGGTATCGATGTACCAGGAGGCCAGGAAACGCTCGCAGGTATACCCGCGTGCCTCTCACTTGCCCGATGCGTCCTGCTGTCGCGAAGACGATTGCTCGAGAAAGCCGTCGATCCTTATATACGAAAGAAGCCCTGCCCATTGCGATCGCATTTCGCAATGATACAATAAATATGACAGTTACGACAAAGGATTTTGAAGTAAATTTTCGAAGTATTTAGTAAAAACTCTTATAACAAATAATTATATTAATAATTTAACTACAATGTCGTCATCATTACTTTCAATTAGGTATATGCTTGTACGTTATAATAATATTACATGTATATTTAGTATCTATTACTATCATTGTGATTTTACGCAAATGGTGCTATTTAACTTTCATATAGATAAATAATATGTAAAATGCAGGTAGCAAATATCGATAATTGTAAAATCCTCTATTAGTTAGCACGAAATTTTAATTATTCATTTAATCAGTTATCAAGAAAGACTACTGTGCGGGTTTTTATCAGTTAACGTATAAATTAACGTATCCAGTGATGATGTCCTTGATATTTTATCTAAAATGAGCTAATCAACGCTGTTTTATCTGTCAATTAACAACTAGATGCAAAATATTTGTTTCCAAGGCTTTCAAGATTAAAAATAAACGAACAAAAACGATATTACTGCACAAATGACATTTCTTTTTGAATATACATGCTTAATAATGGAATAAATATTTATACTTTATAACTAGAAGCAAATTCGTTGATTTTCATACTTCAAAAGCTTTGTATATGTAGATCTCTTGTATTATATTAAATAAACATTAGATGATTAATAGGTACGTTCAGTAAATTTTTGTTGCATTTAAAACAATCGAAAGTTACAAGTTTTTTATGATTATTTTATTTTTATAGATACAGCCGATTTCTATTTGATGTTTCTAATGTTTAATTAAAAAATTTATTTTAAGTCTAAATTAATTTCCTTATTAATATTGCAGCACAAAGGATATGCGAGTAACGAAAGTGATGTTTAATGAACATGATTTTCAAAACTATGTCTGCTCGTACTCGTGTTACGTTTCAAAGTTACGACAGATGGATCTTTTTTGTGCGTCTCAGTGGAACTAAAGCAATGCTCTGTTCAGTAATCCAGCAAAACTCAGCGATACAGTAAAATAAGACCATGTTGAGCAACTTCGAAACTTTAGTGCGCTAAGCGAATACCAGTACCTCTAAGAACGCTCGGGTAGAACTTTATGGATTCAAAAAATGCAAAGATGAAAAAGAAAATTGCATGACGTAATTGTTCGGTTAATTCTTACAGTTTATCGAATATATTGACATTCATAACCATTGGCATTTCTACTTTATAAAATTTAAATAATAACGCATTTAGAAATCGTTCATTGTTTGTCCCAACATGCTTTGGATATAATACAATGTGCACATACATTCAAAGATGGAATAAAAACGAATATTTGTAAAACTATACATGTTACATATATTTTAAATAAATTTTATGGTGTTTAAAACTTTATATTTTGTTTAAAAAATAATATTTTTTATTTGTATTCAATTTTTCCTATTATTTTTTGTAGTGCCCACTAGCAATATAATATTGCAGTTCTCTTTTAGTTAAAATTGTTGATATTTTAAATTGTTTATTTGTTAACAGCTTGTTTTCCCTAGAGATATACGTGATGTAATGGATA
>NJRQ01000349.1:190001-214393 GCA_003063805.1 Aphaenogaster ashmeadi | reverse complement strand
ATAATTATATATAATTATATATGTTTATATCTATTTATATATATTTATATATAAAAAATTTTTTACCGGGCAATAAGAGTAAAAAATGTAATATACTGTTCAATGTAATATACAGTTCTTATGTGCCTCTTCGTGCCTCTTCTAAGTACCCTGAAGACCGGGGCCCTTTAACCGTTGATACGCCGTTGTGGCGGTCAAAATAATGGCGGAAAATCGAGAATAAAAAGATCAAAGGTGCCGACAAAGAGTGCCCCTACTGGTTATACTGTGGTGAAGGCCGACCCGACTGCCGACTTGAGTTTAGAATCCCGAGTTGACCGTCATCCAGTCAATCGGCGCTTTATTATGATTGATCGGCAGTCGTAGTCAGCAGTCGGATCGCAATTGTGATTTGCGGCACAATACGGCACAAACTTAGCACAATTCAGCACAATTCATAAAAATATTAAATTCGAAAAGTGCAGGGCTAACTTCACACACGTAGCTGAACCTGTAATATTATTGCTATTGCCGTGTGCAATATTGAAAAGTAACTCGCAAATTCATTTAATATTAAATCTCTTGCTTCTTATACACGTATTTCATTGTATATTTTTTCTTTGCCGTGATAACAATATTGGTTAGGAGCTTGAGGACTTATTTTTTTGAATTCTTGCTGTTGGCAATTCTGGTGACAAAATTAATCGGAGGATTCGGAGGATCAAGTTAATCGGAGATGGTGAAATCGGCCTATAGAAAAATTATATAGTTTTTACTTTAGTTGTAAGTTTTTAGTTAGTAGAGCTTTTTAATTAATAATTCAAATCTGAACTTATCAGCTGCGAACCTCCCCCTCTCTCTCTCTCTCTCTCTCTCTCTCTCTCTTTCTCTCTCTTGCTCGCAGCGCGAATGAACAGGACGATGGAAAGAAAGAGAGAGAAGAGAGACGTCTCTTGGTTAAGGAAATGCTGCTCCTGGTGTCAAAAATTGGAAAGCTAGCTACACATTATGATTATTATTTGTCCGACGACGGCGACGACGTGGACGAAGAGAAAATTTCCACATTTCGTACTTTGCGTCGCAATATCTCCGTTCGTAGGGCACGTAGAGAAAAAATAAAAACACTTTTATCCCTGATAACCACCCATGCTAGCACGTTGTGCTCAGCACATCATGCAGTCATTATGTCAGCTTGTATCGATAAAGCAGATAATGTTTGCATGACTCTGTCACAGCAGTCGAAATATATGATTCAAACCCAAGCTATCGATTGAGCCTACTCAGAACTTGATCGGTTCAGTCGTTATTGAGATCCGATAATCTCGGATACACGCAACTCGCCGGTTTGCGTAAAGATACACGGGACGGTCTCGCGCTGCGCGTATACTTGGCGCGCGACACTACCGTGTCTCTTGATAAGACGTCTTATGTTCTGATTTTGGACATCGTGTTGTCTAGGTTCCATCTTGTTCCAATAACTGCAGTACTTTTTTCCACAGAGGCATGTGCCAAATTGAGTTAATCATCGATAAAAGTTGATCGGCCGTTGGTGCAAGTCACTCTTAGGATAATTCCGATTGACTTAATCGACGATTACATCCAACCGGCAGAAACATTTAAAATAAAATTTCGAACTCTATGCCTTTGAGCTAATCGTTTTCGAAGTTAAATAACAAAAAGTTAATAATTTGATTTGTATTAAGAAAATAATATAGGAGTTATTTAATAAGCTAACCGCCGATTAACTTAATCAACAATTAATTTAATTGGCACAGAATCGCTTAAAGTAAAATTTCTACTAAATATATTATATACTAAATAATATAACTCGTTATTCCTGATTTAATCTTTTATTCCATACATTAAACAACAAGACATGAATAAATTTCTATCCATGTTAATGAAATGATATAGGCATTACTTGATAAGTTAATCACTGACTTAATCAGCGATTAATTGAGTCGACGGAATGGCTGATGGAAAAATTTTTAAATATATAACTTGTTGTTCCTGATTTAATTTTTTATTCCATATGTTACGCTACAAAATATTAATAGATTTCTATATTAATAAAATAGTATCTGCAGGTATTACTTGATAAGTTAATCACGGATTAACATAATTGGTGATTAATTGAACCGACGGAACGGCGGAATTTTCCTTATGGAAAATTTTTTAGTAATTTGTTATTAATATAATCTAATCTTAAAACAAATAATTAACAAATCTATCTATATTAACAAAAAGTACAGATTACTTGATAAAATAATCGCCAATTAAATTAATCGAAATCATTCTTATTCTATCAGATGTTATTATATGCATTACATATAAGAAAAAAAGTAAATAGTCTGGTGCAAATTGCTCATCAATTGTGCTATCAAATCAATTTGTATTGGAATTTATTCCCAACAAATAAAATTATCAACGCGATTATTATAATCCTTAACATTTGTCAATTATTTATCAAAATGTATGCGCAATTTCCGCGACGACAATTCACGGTAAATAACAATGAATATAGTATACATCAATTAACTTTTTTTGCGTGTGGGAATTTTATCTCTTACATTTGCTTTAATAAAAACGAGGTGACAAAAACGTCAATAACTCGGTTAGTGATTGCGCAATGATTCGCAGCGGTGCATAATATCTAATCGTGTAACACCTGCGCTCTGCCGTAAGATGTAATAACTTTTTTCCCTTATCCGGAAGAATATACGAAAGCGTAAAAAAAATTCTTACGCTACATTTGTACTATATTTTTATTCTGCTTGATATTTAGAAAAAAAAGAAGATAGCTAGGTAATGTAAGTCCACAGGCTGCATAATTTTGTTTTTACGATCTTGTTTATAACGATCTTGTTCATAAATTCGATTTTTTCAATGCTTTAGTCTCCTCGTTGGTTTACCGCAAATGATACGCAAATCATGTTGTACTTAGCCTGTGAGAGGGCAATCTCTTGGAATATATTTCACAAAAATTGCGTAACTATTAAATGCGAGCGGCGATAAATAAAATCCGGTTCTCGGTTAAACGATTTAATAAACGAGTATACTACGCGTTATAAATATTTTACATTCGCTAAATAGGCATTTTATTTCAACGCACCATCTCTGAACATCGACGTCAGTGACGGCAGGTTGCAGTCAATAAAATAATTAAAAATAATTAGCGGCGTTTTAAAAAAGTATTATGTCTCATAAAGTCAAGAAGATCATTTCGATAATCTCATAGAAGATTTATTGATGGAGAGATATTAAGAGATATTGAGAGTGTGTCTCTCTCTCTCTCTCTCTCTCTCTCAATAGCATAAATTACGTCAGACTATTTAAATTTTAAATTTAGCCGAATAAAAAGAATTTACGCGAATATTTTCAGCATAAAAATATGAAAATAATAAAATTATTACTTAAACAGATAACTCTCGATCACTTCTTCAAAATATTTATTCAATATAAAAACGCCTATCCTAAAACTCTGTAAAACTTTCGAATTAGTAGCAAATGTAAAAGCCTAAATTTCGAGAAATTATTTTAATTTATTTATCGTAAAACAATTTTAGCAACATATTAGGAATTGCAATTCTAACTCAAGATTCTTTTTATCATTCTCTGGGTTTCTTACCTATTCCTGGGTTTTGTATTTCCTTCGAATTTTTACGTTTAACATAATATCACACAGACAAATTTCAATAAATTCACGGCTATTGTGATATATTACACAAGCTTTTACATTTATGACTTTAAATTTCCGGGAAATAAAAAGAAATGAGACAATTTTAAAATAAAATTTGAAAATAAAATTAAATAGAAAACCAAACCAATTCAAGCAAATATTATTTTAGCAAAAATTTTAATTTAATTTGCATTTTACATAGTAAAATAGGCAATATAAAAATTGTGCAAGATAATGACGTTCAACTAAGTCTTCTTTACAGGAAGTTACAAATACAATCATTCTGTCTTTCCCAATATAGACGTAAAATACTTAGAAGAATTTAATAGTATTCAATTGCCGGAACAAATCTCCGTGCATTTACAATTTTTTGTAATGGAGAAAATTAATATGACGATTGATGCTGCGTAAATTTATGAACTTATACGAATGCGACACAGTAATTTTCAAATAGAGGCGATAGCTTTTATTCGAGCTGCTCAAGCGGAAATTGAAGATAAAAAGTTGAAAAGATATCATTACGTATATTTCCAGTAATTTTTGTTAATTGCTTCCACTGAATCTTTTCTTAACTCAATAATATCAGTTATTATTTGTATAATTATTAATGGAAATGTTACATCTAAAATTTTCTTAGAATTTCTATAAAACTTTGCAAGATAGATCCGACAAAGCACAAAGCTCTTTCGTACTGTCAATTTCTTCGATCGCATTTATTTGCAGACTGTAAAAATTTTTCTAACAACTTCCACATATCATATGATTAGTAAAACCAATTTGCAAAGATTAAAATTATGAGTTAATAAAAAATAATATAGCCTTTCTAACATGAAATAGAGTGCGTCGCCATAACGTGTCATTAAAGCTGGAGAAAAAATTTCGTCGAAGCTTTATTGCAAAGAGATGAAGGCCTTGCCAGTAATAACGGTAGCAGAAAAATATCTGCGTGCGAATTCTTGCATTAACCTTCACAAACTGCTTCCAGCGATTGCACAGTATAGCCATTAGAAAAGCCATTCATTAAAAGAATTCCTAAGTGACGTTAAAATAACTGTATACATGCCCCATGCTTTTGTCTAGGTAAAAATAACCATTAGCAAATAAAAAAAATTAAATTTAGAAATATATATAAGTTTACATAATTATTAGGATGCGGAAGTCTGTTAGATTTCACATGAGAGATAAGTCTTCCCAGGCAAATTGCGCTGAGACGCGTTGAAGCGGTTTGCGTGTGACTGTTTTCGCGTTCATTGTTGCTTAACATAAACGAAACTTTCCGTTTATTCTATCATTAGTGCCGTCAGGAAAGCAATGCACTTTGCACCGAGTAAGACAACTTGTCTTATGAGATCTCATGAACCCTCGCGTAATCTTTAAAAAGATTAGTATAAAGAAGATTTGCGTTTGTATCGATACACGCTAGTAGTCGCAAAAAATATACGTTTATATGTACATATAGCAATCATTCTAAAGCTGACATAGAATGTCAGAGAGAAAAAACGTGCAGAGAAATCTAAGAATATCTGATTGACGGATTAAAATGTGTCACGTTTTTTTTTTGCATCGTTGAATCTCATTACTTGGTTACTTGGTATGCCATATGCCGTGAAAAATTACGTGCAAAGTTTAAAGCAAAACAGGATTTTGGGAAAAATAATACTCTGCATTACGTAAATAGGCAATGCACGTTTGGACGCTAACCCGTCGGACAATGAACGCCATCGGCTACATGTGATTCACCCTCACGAAGTAATTCTGCATTAATCGATTCCGTATATCCTATATCGTCAGACTCTTCTCAAGAATGTATAATTATTGAATGGAATTTTATCATCTAAACACGCAATTGAAAACATTTCTATGCAAGAACAAGGTATTAATGAATTTTATTACTATTCCCTTGACATTAAGAGTTCCTTCCACCTTAAATGCGACATTCCAGGTTTAAAAATAACACAGATGCGAAGCAACTATCGAGGTATGAAGCAATTTAACCCTGAAAAAAGATTTTCATATTTCACTTGTTTATGTAACGATAAGTCACGAAGAATTCCTGGCAGTTTAATGAAGATAAGGAGAGTTCGTTAAACGTATTGCGAAACAAGCCTGATGTAATACGCAACGTTTATCTGTTTGGGGAATAGAAAGAATATCGAAAAACAACGATGAGAATTCTCAATACAAAATATTAATGAGAAAATGAGAAAACATTCTCCATCTATTCTAGAATTAATAAAGCTGTTCCTAAATATAGACATAAAAGGGATGGGAAGATATCAGTTTTCCTAGAATTAAAATAACATATCTTGACTTACTTATATCAATAATATGAGAATGATATATAAATTTATTAAATTCATGAAGCTTAACAATTGCAAGTATAGGTGTATCGATTAATGACATTCGTCATGCCTGATACAGCCTTGGCCAAAAATATTAGGCACCTATATTTTTTTATTTATTTGAAATTTTTTTACCTACATTGTTTCCTATTGTTTACCGGCATTATATACAAGTTTAAATGGTTCTTGATACAAGAAATAATTCACAGCAAGTGTCATAAATCAATTTTTTAGCTTTCAGATAAATGAAAAAAATATAGGTGCTTAATATTTTTGGTTAAAGCTGTATAGTTGGTTATCTGTAAGTCTAGTCTTAACACGAGCCAATAATTAGCTTTAAAATAAACAAACGAACACTACATGTCCGTCCTATCAAACTATTATCACCTATCTCCAATTTTAATTTGACATTCAGGTCGTATACGGGTCGTCTACGAATAATAATGTCAAGAAATCCGCTTCATTTGGCATTCGCATAGTCATGGTTAGTGATTCGATTTGATCCTTTTATCATTAATATTAATTTAAGATTAAGTATATGCAACCTCCTATTAACTTAATGACTATGAAATTTAAAGTCAGACTAAGCAAAGAAAACAAACTAACCAATAAAAGATTTTGTTTTAATTAATGTAAATACATAACCGAAAACGAACCGAAATTTAGATCAATGAATATGTTTCATTTGTTATCGGTACATCGTCGTAAATATTCATTCGTGATTGTTCATTCTTGCTAACTTGATCTGGATCAATTTCGAAATAATTGCAAAAATATACATAAAGTAAATTAATTTATTACATAAAATATAATCAATTGTCTGTATTAATACATCGCTTAATTAAGAAAAGCTGACATTTAAACAATCAATTAGTATACAAAAAATTATATATTAATTTATTTATTTCTTACAAGAATAAAAAATTGTTATTATAATTCCAAATTCTTTAAGAAATCTGATGAGAGTAATAATAAGATAAAATCGAAACTAACATAGTCAGAAAAATTTATTTATTAAAATAAAAAGGAGTAAAAGAAGATGCATATATTTTTGTAAGGAGAGAGACTTTTGGAATAACGAATCTCATAGAGTGGTATATAATGTCTTGAAGGTTAAATAGATTAACTTTAAGAATTTAGGAAACGTGTGTTTAATATATGTGCACACACACACACATACACATATATATATACACACACTATCTTACACATAATATATTCATATGTACATAGGAAGCATCCTAGTCGATCACGGACCTTGAGTTTTCGACATCCGAATATAGTAGTACGCAAATCGCACAATCTGGAGATTAATACGCAAATAAAATGCTTTTTTTATATGCAGAGGAATTTTTTTGCTATTAACGTTATCTCAACATAAATGTGAATTGGCAAACATGCCGACGCAAGGCTGAACTTTTGCATTCAAATTAGATTAACCTGGACGAATTGTACTTTCATAAATGGTAATTCGTTCGGTTCAAAGAACAATGTAAAGGAAACAACATTGCGTCTACACGAACGGGATCAAAATTGCAATTCTTCTTTTCCTTTTGTTACCCTTTTACAACGATTCAGACGGTATTGATATCATAGCGCGAACGGAAGATCATTGAACGTGGCATTAACTATCGAAGGACAACGAGTTTCTCTTGAGCAAGATGCTTTTGATAGTATGCAAATAAAAATATCTCGTCATAATGTGCGGCCTCTTTAAGAAAAGAATATCCGGTTTTTTTTAAATTTTGTTTATTCACCTTGAGAACATTTGAAAAAAAAATCAAGAAGGGGTTAGGGAAAATCCCTTGGGCACAAAAAACGAACGATATGATGAATCAGCGAAACAAATGGAATCGACATGAACGTCATGCCATGACGTAAAAAATTTAAATAATCACTTATAATCATAATTAACGATATTCTATGAAACCATGAAACTCCGTCTCTTATTTATTTTGCTCAGATTTTCTTTTAGTGATCTCAAAACGTAAAGAGATGAGACAAACATATAAATTACTAAAGAAAGCCGTTTTGAAAAGAATTGTCTCTCATAAAAATCGATAACAAGGAAGATGTCGACGATGTCATATTGTCGTCATGTTGCAGAAAATCTCTTGCTAGTCCTAATATATTACGTACATAGGAAAATTACTAACCAAAGTAATAGCGCTCATCACAAAAGCTATTTTTCATTTCATTCGTAGAAATGAGTTGCTAAAAGCTACATCATTGACATTTGTATAGCCAGAAAGGAAATACAAGATTTTATTCCTCTACTAATAATAATATCTCGACACGATAGATCTTGGCGTATTCAATAATACAAAATGTTTCTTACATCCCATTTGTTATCCAAAATTATCTAAGTTTATAATCTATTTTATATTCCAGTAGTAATTTAATTGATACATTTTAATTAATACTTCGTCTTTCTTTAAAGCAACAGCTGGAATAAAAAAAAAGATTGATTATAGGAGTAGCGAATTGTGACAAGGAAGATCCTGGTGATTAGCGAGGCAGGTTGTTGGCTCGGTCAGCGCGAGGTAAACAGCACGTATTGTAGCAGCGTGCGTGTACATCTCCTGCGTGCAAACGGCGGCTTAAACTCGAACGCGCGCGCTCGTCATCCACGCACCACGCGAATTTTAATTCCGCAAGCGATAATCGCCGCGACAATTAGCGAGTCGCGGAATGGCACGGCCAAGGTCGCCTCGCCAAGTTGCCAATATAAAATGTACTTTGCGAGCTTAGCCTTTGTCTCCATAATCCCCCTCCTGCCTCTCCTCAATCGCCACCGCAGCCGCTATGCGGATGCGTCGTCGCTTCCTTATCCGTCCGACGCCCGATGTCATTAATTTTGTACGACGCGTGTTTCGTTAATTTATCGTGATTCGTACTAGCCGAAAAAAAAATAGCATGAAACGTAGGATGAGACAACATGAATGACAAGATCTATGATACCATAAATCTGTATTGATGACGAAGATGGAACGTTTTGATCATTTATCTTCGTATCATTTTTTAATTATAGACAATAATTATGAGATGTAAAAAATAAATTTTCATGAATATTTCGCGAAATATAAAACTACAAAATTGAGAAAATGTACAGAAAAATTAGATATAGCATATAAACTGTATTAAAATAAACGCTCTAATACACTGAAATTGGAAAGTATAATTTTTCATTACTCGATAGTCAGTTTTTTGTAGTAGTATTCTTCATTTTTGATTTCCAAAAACGCTGTCAAATCGTCACATATGTATTTCGTATGTATGCATAACTGGCACGGAAAAGTAAAACAAATCTTTAGTTTTTAAAACTGCTGCGATAAAATAATCGTCTGTGTATAGACTTCCACAAAGCAACGTATCTTATCACTTGATACACAAGATACATAAACGTGCGGCAAAAAATTCAAAATAATTACTGTACATTTTTATAACTATTATAATAATTATTATATATGTTTACAAAAATCATAATTCTGTCTTTTCATCCAGAAAAATTCATGATATGTTCAAAAAAACTGTTTTCGCAAAAGCTAAATGACCATATTAAAAAACAAATTAAAACAGTACGTTCGCTCTAGTTTATCTTTCAATTTATTCCTTTGTCAGATTGTTCCTATTCAAAATTTATTGTTATAAATTTATAAGCTCGCCTTTTCGTCGCAGATTCTTATCGTTACCGTTATAAAAATTGCTCTCGCTAAATCTCTATATAATTTCATGCTATTCTTCAGCTTCCGTCTGACATGATTCGAATACTCAAGCTGATGTGAAGGAGCGCTAAACACTGCGCTCATTAGTGTTTCGCGCCACGCAGACCGTAGGCTTGTTCGCTATGCGCGGTCTCTTACAAATAAGGACCACCCAGTGCCAAAGTTCGTTGCGCGCATCGCGAATAGTAGTAAATTATATAAATAGCTAATGGCACTTGTCTCGATTGCGTCTCGATCTTGCGGAGTAGCTCGGTCGGGCGGCTCGCCACGCATCTTGAATGCCGATTTCTAATCGACAACATATACGCCGTTTACGATCGTTACGCTTCATGGACACACGATGATCCGACACTTACTTAAAGGCACCAGTCCAGTCAACGTAAAAATGCGACGTTTGGTCCACAGGTGCGACCAAGGATTCAAGGAGTGACCTTGTCAATCGCTTCATCGTCAATCTTTTACACGTGTTTAATTATTGCACATTGTTGTACAATATATCTTTCTCTATCATTTTTTTATCAAACGACGTTTTAAAACTTGACAGATAATTTTTTATGTGCGTCATTATCGATAATTGCGATCAAATATATAATCATTTATACGGACACAATAAAAAATAGAAATAGCACAAACAGACAAAAAGTTAAGTAGCGTTTTAATATGTATAATGTGATTCTCTCACACAAGAAATTCTAATTATTAAATTGAGATAATACACACACACATATATATATATATATATATATATATATATAATATGTATTAATATAATTATATATATATAATAATTATAATATTATATATATAACTATACATATATATAGTTATAATTATATATTGTATATATAATTACATCGAGATAACATTTATAACAAGAAAAAAATACATACATTTTACTATTTATATAATATAATATAAATTTACTTATATATATTTATTATATATATAATAATATAATATATATTTTATAATAAACGTTTCTAAAAATTTTAATAGTGCACACATAATTTAACGAATAGTCCGCTTTTTTATTTTCTATTTCTTGAATAAATCACAGTTTACTAGACGAGAATGACTGACGTAATATGTAAAATAATCTTTGTATTTTTCCGCAGTCTCTTGACTTAAATAGCATTGATTTTTTGCTGCAATATATAGTGGAAGATGATCTTAATTGAAAAATACGGAAGTCTTATAAATGATAATAAAGAAACATAGGCAAATTCAGATGTCAGATAATGAGCATTGCTAAGCGATAACATACATGTATCACTTAAGAATGCTCATTATTTGAGATCTGAATTTGCCTACATTTCTTTTACAAATCGTCCGTATTTTTCAATTGAGATCCTCTTCCACTTTATATTGCACACTGAAAAAAATTCTTGGTAAACTTGTGAGATGCATTTAGTAATACTTTTTTTGAAGTATTTGATTATTATTACCGATTATAATAATAACAAAATATTTTCTAATAATTATAAACTTTTGTAATAATTATAAAAAAGTAAATTTTGTTTGGTTGAGCCAACTAAATTATGTAACACTTATTATACGTTTAGTTGAAACTATTTCACCAAGCCGGTTTGGTGAAAGAATAGCAACTAAACATATAATAAGTGTTACATAATTTAGTTGGCTCAACCAAACAAAATTTACTTTTTTATAATTATTACAAAAGTTTATAATTATTACAAAATATTTTGTTATTATTATAATCGGTAATAATAATCAAATACTTCAAAAAAAGTATTACTAAATGCATCTCACAAGTTTACCATGGATTTTTTTCAGTGCAGCAAGTCAATACTATAATATTTAAGTATTATACATATTATACATAGTATTATACATATAATTATACATATATACATGTATATAAGATAAGATTAAAAGTCTATGTCATATAAAATATGAGTACGATATTCATAAGCTACGTATACGTTGCGGAAAAAATGACATGCGAAATGGAAATCGAAAGTCAATCAAGTGCATCAATGTTTAATTAAGTAGACATTAAAGAAGGCATTATGAAATGTAAAAAGCTTGTAAAACAACAATGCTCGTAAATTAATATTATTCTATCCACACAAAATTACTCTATGTAATTATTTATTTTAAATAATATAACAGTACTTGATAACAATATTATAATCAAAGATGCAATGTTATATGTTACTAAATATATGTGTATATATGTGCTTTATATATACATATATTATGAAAATTAAACTCAGAAGGAAATAATATTTCAATAGTAGTATTTCAAGTTAAACTATTGCATATTCTAATCTAATTGTGTAATTAGATGCGTTCAAAAGGATAAATAGTGTATAAATCACTACAAAACGCATTCAATATCACTTAATACTTTTTATTATTAGCACGTAAAGGATAAATTACACATTAATACAATCTTTACGAAAGATCATTAATAACATTCGTAAAGAATAAAAAATAAGAAAATTTAGTCCGGGAACTCTGTAGAATGTATTATATGCGCATCATGACTTGCTTTCAGCAAAAATTGGGCAATCGTCCTTGATAAGTATGCAAAATGCACGCAAAATGTGCTCAGTCACTATAAAGAAAAGTCACCAAAATCGTAAATATATAAATACAAAACGATTTGTTCAAAAAAAATTCAATTTGTTTGCCGATTTTTATATATAAAACAAAGTATCAGTGAAAATCATAAAACTAACATTGTTCAACTAATTAGTTAAAAATTTTATCAAAATTATATAAATTGTTAACATACATATTATATATAACATTTTGTATGCGTTCAATTATAATCATTTTTTAAAAATAATTTTTAATTAAATATTTAAAAATTTATTTTTTCTCAAAATATATTTTACGCAAAATAGATAGTAAATATCTTTGACTGAAATATCTATTTTGTATTTAAATTTACATGTCAAAATTGTAATTAAAAAATTATAATTACTTGTAATTTAAAAAATGTTCAATGATACAAATATAAAAAAGGGTCCTCTTTGCTTCAAAATTTAATCCGCAAAGTATACCAAGGACTGAAGAAGTAATTAGATTGAAAGTCATCCAAAAATTCCTGCAATAATTAGAGAATAAACTTACATCAATTAAGTGCATCGTAAACAGTATTCCGAACACTCAATAGCTAACGGTGCTCAGCTGTTCGAATCATGATTGAAACAATAATAATACACAATTCTACGGTACACAATAGACCGCTACGATTCATGGACATAAAAAAAATATTTAATCCTTTATGCTTTGCGAATAGGAAGAAACAACGTGTTGCGCACAAATTGTTACTGTCTTACTAAGCTTACGAGTTTTGATATACATTTAAAAGAAAAGAACACGACTTGCCGAAAGAATTTATATTTTAATATTTCTGATATTTTAATTACAAACCAGTTATATGGAAAGAATGATATTTCAGAATCAATAACATGCGACGTGGAATTTGTTGAAAATATCTTCTCTTGAAAATAGACAAGTGACAGGAAACAACATCAAATTAATGTACATATATTATTCCAATCTTGAACGAAATTTTCTTGTAACAAATCGATACTAAATGTCGCAAAATCGCAAAGTATATACATGTATAGCTCCATTATTATATGTATATGTATATATATATATATATATATATATAAAAGTAATAATATTTTTATTTGTATTATAAATAATATATATAGGCAAATAAGTCGTGTAAAATTAACATGGACAATTGTGTAACGCGCGAGTAGCAATTAAATTAGAGTTTACTCTTATTTGAATTATAAATAAAATATATATATCTTATTTATAATACAAATCTTTCATATTATATATATAATATATAATATATATATATATATCTTATTTTTATAATATAAATAAGAGTAAAACTCTAATTTAATTGCTACGATCGCGCGTTATACAATTGTCCATGTCAATTTTACACTTGCCGAATAAATTTGTGAAGTCGTAAAGTACCTTCGCCGACACCCCTGTACACCCTTTCATATCACAGTTACGATTACACCATTCAATTCGGGAGGAATTTGGACGAATCACCGTAGAGATTGGAGTAACAAAACCGTATGGACGAGCGAAGCGTCTTCATTCACTTCTTCTCCTACACGGGGATGATAGTAAAAACGCGACAGGTTGAGAAGGTGCGTAACCTACGACACGCTCATGGAGGTGTTACACGATCGTAAGAGACGATATAAGGCCCCGTGATGGCGGCACGGCCTCAGTTTGTCGACTGGTACCTCGCGGACGAGGTATCCGTTGGTATCCGCTCGTTCTCGCGCCTCGATCTAATTGCCTTTTATTTCATCCTCTCTTTCTTCTCCTCCCTTTTCGGATACGTCGCGGTACGTGGTCACACTCGCGAATTCAACCCCGTCTCTACAGTGAAACTTCTGCACGCGCTTGTTTCGCACCGGGAGGATTTCGCAACGACCGAAGACACGCGAAGAGTGTCACAGTGAGTATTAATATGATTTCACGTGCTCCGCGTGCGAATTGTTGTTATCGTACTCATGAAATTCTTTATCTATGAATGTAGAAGCTAGATCTGCATTATAGTAAATTAATGATTGCCACCATGATTCTCATATCACATAAATCATAATTATATATGAATATCTGTGCATCTTTTTATGTTTACAGTTGTTTATGTTTAAAGTTGCATACTTGGTGAGAGATTTCTTAACAAAATATTAATACAATACGAAAATAGATGAACACATGAGTCATTACATTTCGATTCGTTGATATGTGATATTCGAGTTATGCAGATACACAGTAAATTGCTCTCAGATATTAATTGAGTGTTACGTATGCCAGCTGACGATCACCAGCTCTATGATATATTTCCATTTCATTTATGCATGTACACGGAAAGAACGGTTTTGCTGAAATATTAAAAAATTTGGCCAGATACAGATCTAAAAAATAATTTTGTTGGATCATCAAAATAATTATGTAGGACGCCTAAAATAGTTATTAGAATATCAAAACTTTTTGCAGCATTATCATTATGTTGGAGTGTCCTACATCTGTCTCTTATACACATCTAGATGTGTATAAGAGACAGGCATTATCATTATGTTGGAGTGTCCTACATAATTATTTTGATGATCCAACAAAATTATTTTTCAGATCTGTATCTGGCCAAATTTTTTAATATTTCAGCAAAATCGTTCTTTCCGTGTATATAAGGTGCATAATAAAAAACAAATAAAAAAAATTAACAAATATACTTGCCAAAAATTGAATTGGCAGTCAGAGATTTACATTTTTGCAGGCCTAGAGTTATTATATTCCTATTTCGGACTCTGCTAAAAAAATGTCGTTTTATAAATGTATAAAAAATATTTATTTTTTATAATAAAGTTAGCATAAAGCGCACCAACAATCACGTTTTAAAAATAAATACGCCTACAAAAAGATAAAATCAAATTTTTCGTAAAAACTTTGTATTTACAACGTAAAAAAGAAAAGATGTAGACATCATAATTCAAGAAACAATACGGCGTTTTATCCCTAGCTTTTATTAACCTAGATTTACTTTTGCTACACATACAATTTGCTACACATACTTTTGCATGACACATACAATAGATATATACATGCGGAAAAAATTAAATATCCACATTATATATAAATATGATCTTAATTATATTTAATTATATTCTTAATTATATTCAATCGCGTACAGTTAAAAATAAGTAATAAAAACAAGCGTAATATTCAATGAATTTGTAGTGTCGTACAGTCATTATCGTATTATATTAGCGTAATACCGACACTTAATTCCATCTAGTATAATTTATATAATATCCCAGAAATTTCATTCATACTGTTGATACTACTCAATTTATTTACTATAATTTATCTCCTAAGAATTCTGCTCACATACTTGTAGAGACTGCTTTTTCTTGTTTGCCTAAACAACCTTTTTGCCTATATAAACCTTATCATAAATTAATTTATGCCTAATCTCAACGAAAGAAAAAATTTATTTAATTTGAATGTTAAATTTTTGCACAGGATTTAACGATGTTTAAGATAGAAAAATATAATTAAAAATGTCAAAAGACATTCAAATAAGAATAATATTAGTGTACATTGTGAAAGCCACAAAACGGCATTTTTCGATAAAAAGACAAACAAAATTCTTATTATTCCTATTATAAGTATCTTTAATTCGCAAATATCTGTAAGCTAATAAATATTAATGATTTACTTGTTTTTAAAAAATATAAGTAATAAAAAATTTATATTCCCATAACATGATGCACATTTATTATGCGCATATCATGTGTGTACAAATAAATTATTCATCTAGTTCATAATAATTATTTAATTATTTAATTCAACTGTTAGAATTAAATAATTAAATAGAATTAAATAATTAAATTATTAAATTATTAAAGAATTAAATAATTAAATAAATAAAGAATTAAATAATTAAATAGAATTAAATAATTATTTAATTAATCCTAATCGACTATTGTCAAAAAAGTAAACGAATATATTCTCAAGATTGACTTTCGATCTCGGAAAGATTGTACTTTGTTCAGAACGCCAACACAGAACTCGTTCGTCCTTCATAGACTTTTTTTCTTCGGCACATTAGCGCGCTTGAGAAAAGATTTTTCTTCGTTCCTTAAGGTCGAGCGAATTCCTTTGCTTGAACATAAAAATGTTGCGCATAATTAAAAGCGAATTAAAATAAGTATGCCCGCACGCAGGCATGCGTGCACGCGTGCTATGACGTTATCGGGGGCGCATGCCGTAAGAACAGCTCAAAGGCGTCGCAGCTTACTTTCGTTATCAAATAAATGCGGGAGGATGCACCTGACTCGTCAAGCAAATGGCAGTCTTAAGAAACCATTGCGATTCGAGTTGCATCACAAGTCGAGCGCGAAAAGCTTTATAATGGAAATCCGTTATTTATTTATTTTTTTCGCGTGTTAATGTCCGCGTCATTGTTCGGGAACAAACGTGCGGGAGCAATTAATTGTATGAGACACGAGTTTGAAAAAAAAACGTTAACTCTTCGCATGAATGACGGACAAGAAAATCCCCGTCCGACACACGCATGCATATAAGAAGGATGCGGTTGCCGATGACGACGTCACGGAAATTCCGCGGTAATTACCGTATTTTTCGACATGATTTACAACTGGATGCTGAAGCGTGTTTGCAAATTCTGTATTACGCGTCTTGCCGACTTGCGACCAGATGGAAATTATTCGTACAATCGGACAAACGGTATTAGAATACGCATAATTGCTCAGAAAATTGACCGTAACGTTAGATCGTCGATCACGGAAAGCGTTCCGAGACGTTTTGCGAATCAAAGTATTTACGACAAACGGGTTAACGGTAGCAACGGTACTATTTCTTACAGTAGAGATCACTTATACAACGTAAGGGTAACCTATAATCAAGGAAATTCGTTAATATTACACTCGCGAAGAAAGTGAGATCGTAAGTCGCAAGAAAATCACTCTGCATCGCGATACGTGATTATACAAACTGTTATAGTGTCCGATTGCTTTAGCGTCACGTCACTGCGACTTTGTGTTACGCTCACATCTCTCCGATAATGTACTTTTACGAGATATAAGAAAGGAGAAAAATCATCTGCGCTCGTGATTGATTGCAGTAAATATCGTAACATCTCAAGGAAAGGAAAGGATCATTTCAGTTCTCAACGGGAATTCTCGTACATCTACCTGATGCATCGAGCACCCTATACGTCTGACTGGAAATAAGCTCTCTTGCTGCCGTCGACACGTATCGGCATCTAAATGTTATGCATCTTTAAAAATACATTGGGGATTAATCGCTAAGCTGGAGCCGCTGTGCTGCTGCAAGGTGCAAGCCGACTCTATTAACGCGGCGGAGCGGAGGAGCGAACAAGATTGCAAGACGAGTATCGTACGACTGCAAACGAGACGCGTGTGAGGGACCGCATTTTTTCGCGGCAAGAAACGAGTTCTTAGTCGCATGCAGTCTTTAGCGAGACGGGCACTTTTCCTTTCTGCAGCGAGCGCGCGAGTTGTGAAATTCGCGCGCGGTCTTGAGCGAGTCGCGCGGCGACGCCGTTTGTCTTTTTCGTCAGGATAATGAGCTACGTTTTCGTGGAAGTCGCGAAATCACGGGAGCGGACATCGTTTTCGCGCCTGGCTCCCTTCCCCCCGATCGAGAGATCGAGACGGCAATCCGAGAGAAGAGCAACGCCGAATTGATTGAGAGATCGGGAAAGGGAAGTACGCTGCGCGGTTTATAAAACGTGACGGATCGAATCGACAAAGGGAACCAGATCGACTGGTTTTGAAATAAATGTACCAGCGAATGTTGGTCATTTTGCATTGAATTGCTAAATTGCAAAAAGGCGAGCTTCTAGCTTGCATATATTTGGCAATTTCAGTGCTCCGATTTTCTTACCCGATCTCATTACAATGAAATTGCAACAATAACAAGAATTGTCTTTCTCAACGCGCATTAAATCTTTAGCGTTACGGTTATAATTTGCCAGCCAGTTTCTTCATGGTATTATTACACAGAAGTGACAAAGGTCTTATTTACTCCGAAACTGATTTCTTATTGGAAATATCGGCGAAGATGATCATTTATTGCCATTTTTCAATTTTTGAAGTGACATTCTTAAAAGCCTGAGATCAAATTCCACTTATTTAAATTGTTCTCAAACTTAGAAAAAATTCTTTATCCTTAACCGCTAATTGCTTAAAGATTACTGACGACTCGATATTTTCATCAAAAAAAGATCTACTCCATTCTAGTTTGTTAAAAGAATCTGTAATTAGCAAGACATCCATTTGACATACCTTGAATATACTAAAATGCAAACAGACAATCAATACTTGTCATAATATCGCTACTGTAGGAGCAGTTTAGTCAGCTTTTATGTCAGAAACGGAAGTCAAATATTGACATATTTAATGCATCAAAAGTGTCTGCTGAACATTGTACAACATTGACGAGATGGAATTATTTACACAATGCAATTTTCACAGAGCATTATAATGTTAATAAGATGTGATAATTTATGATGATTATTTTGAAATACTATAGTACGATTAAAATAGTAAAATCTGATATATCGTAAATTACCATCATTTTTAATTATATAACGCATCCTCGACTTCTATGTAATTATTTTTTGCACGCGCACTTTTTGTCGTCTTTCCGCCGCTATAATACGTTTTCTTTCCGTTTTATTTCTGTAAAAATTTTCTACATAAAAAAATAACAGTACCCTCACATATCTTCCACACGTGATTGATGGAAACTTCTAATTCGCTTGAATAAAAGAATCACGTTTTACAAAATTTATCTTCGTCAACCGCCGTGACGAATTATAAAAGTTAGGCGAAATACAACGCTGCTTTTGACGTCAGCATTTTCTCAAGGCTGAAAAATAAGATCCGTATCCGCTACTTCGACGAGAGTAAAGATCGCGAGGGCAGGCGGGGAGAGCAGCGCAAAGGCGGGTTTCCGCACGCTTGGGAAAACCATTTAGATCACTGGTGCGTTTCCGATCTGCTTTGATCGGTGAAAGGACAGTGGTTTGACCTTCCAAGGAGGGACATGGCGATCCATCGATCCTCGAAACTTTGCGTCGAACGTGCCGCAGATTGATATCGAATCGCGTGCCTCGCGATTCAAATCGAAGGATTATCGAATCAATCCTCGATTTCGCCGAGATGCACAATCCGTTCTGTTTGTTTTCATTGTACGCTTTACGATTTTTATGCGGGATGACAATATTTCAAGGAAGAAAAATCACGATAACAGAGTGTAGCAAATTCTAAGTTTCGATTCACTGTTCTTTCTGAATAATCATATCCCTATCTACGATATGGACAAAAAAAGAACAAATGGCTTTATCAGGATTTTCAATGTTTCAGAGAAACTAATTTTAGAATTTATACTTCATCAAGTAGCTGTTTTTGAAAAAATTTTCAACACATTCATATCTTTTTATGCTATTAAGTGCAGTCAATACAAGATCGAAAAGCAGAATCTAATTAAAACCGTTGTGCAAACACACAAGATGTTCTCTCTCTCTCTCTTTCTGATTTAATATAATTAAAAAAATTTTTTTTTAATTTCAAATTAGATATATATAGCACGTTTCTTATATTTGAATCCTTACTTGAATTAGGCTACGACTGCAGGTATTCTAATTTGTTCTAAAGTTTAATGTGTAAAACAAACACTTTAGATCTTCTCTAACTGTCTATGCCATAATCTCGCATACATAGTAGACATTACACCTTTGACGAACTCATCTACGACTATCAATTATATAATATAAAGAAATATAATTCTGCTTCTATATTTCCTAGTTTTGCAACAAGCGTTACGCGTGTTCTTTAAACCATACACTTAAATCGCGTTGCTCAAGCAATAAATATAGTCGTTTATCTCGAACGATATCTATAATATATATATAATCGACGGTAGAATCTTATATAATAATATCAATTGAACTATAACGACACTGTTTTCTTCTACTACAAAACGTCATCCGTTTTGTAACTGGACAGAATGACATAAAGCGTATTATGCTCTGATCACAAATGACTTCGCCTTAACAAGATTCAAGTAACGCAACAGTAATAAAAGTACTACTTTGATTTTAGATGGCGCAACTAGTACAAACAATTTACGATGGTTACCGAGACCTGATGGACAACAAGAGCGATCCGAGGGTCAACGATTGGCCGATGATGAGCGGCCCGTTCCCCACGTTGGCGATCTGCTTGTTCTACGCCTATTTCGTTAAGGTCTTGGGACCGAAACTGATGGAGAATCGAAAACCCTTTGATCTCAGAAGAGTGATGATATGGTACAATCTCTTTCAAGTAATATTCTCCTCGTGGTTGTTCAACGAAGTAAGTTGCCTAATGAGCTTATGCTCATGTAAAAGGAACTCGTCGAGATATTTTATTTTCTTTCCCGTGTTCGCAGAGTTTGGTCGGGGGCTGGGGAGGACGATACTCCTTCAGATGTCAGCCGGTCGATTACTCAAACGATCCGATCGCGTTGCGTATGACACGGGGCTGCTGGTGGTACTACATCTCCAAGTTCGTCGAATTCACAGACACGATCTTCTTCGTGTTGAGAAAAAAGAACGATCATATTACCACTCTCCACGTTATCCATCACGGCTGCATGCCCATGTCCGTTTGGTTCGGAGTTAAATTCACCCCCGGTAAGCTTACGATATCTTTAATTTGCAGAACACAATCGATGAATAATAATCTTCTTGAAATTCGAGTCTATGTATGGAATTTACTATCATCAATATAAAAAAATTACATTCTGTTGCATAAATATGTAAAATATGAATTTAAATTTAACCCTAGGTTACTATACCCATCTGGGAGACCTGAGCAGAAAGATGATTTTTCCGGCTATACAAAAATTTTCTTTTGCTTTAATTCTTTATAACTTTTTACCTATTTATGGTACCAAAATGGAACTTATGTAGTTCGCTTAAGCAGGCTTTGGCGTTTCAATTAAAAAAAGGAGGAAACACAGAAAAAAATAATTCTGCTGTTGTAGTAAAATCGTCGTTGCTACTTCGTAGTGACAGCAACAAAATTTAGTTGACGTAACTAATTTTACGAATTATTCGTCATTACAGCAAAATCTGTTTTGTTATGAGAATAGAACAAATTTGCTGAGTGCATTTGTCTTTAGAATCACGTTAATTTGCTACTGAAGCAATACTTAGCAAATACATTTGCTATCTTAGCAAAACTACTACTACCCAAGAAAATCTATCATGGCAACTACAAAAATTTGTTACTGTAACTGATTTTATGTGTTATTACAGTAACATTTTACTTGTTAGGAAAATGACAAGTCTTAACACGTTCATGCAGAACTGTATCCATGCGCTCTATGGCCGTACATATACGCGGGCGATCGATTCTTATTCCCTAGTTTTCTTTCAGTTTGTGAAAAATATTGTGGTGCGATTCTTGATTTAATCACATTGAAAAATTATTTGATATCGCACAATATTGTAAGATATTTCAAGTAAGGGTTCCGTTACATGGAGCGGATTACGCGAAAGCGGAACGACAACGAGCGGATCGCCAATCACGGGATCGTTCCGATAGAGCCCTTTCAAAGATTCCGTCGAAACGATCTCGTGTTTGGCGATCCGCTTGTTCCGCTTCCGCGTAATCCGCTCCATGTGACAGAGCCCTTACTTGAAATACCTTACAATATTGATATCAAATAATTTTTCAATGATTAAATCAAGAGTCACACTACAATATTTGCAAACGTGTTTTGCTCAAGCAGCCAATTTTAAATTGTTTCCTCAGCAAAACCATTTGTTTAATGCTGTTAATGTATTTTGCTCATGTAGCAAAATTGTATTGTTAATGCAGCAAGAATAATTTGATAATTAAACAAAAACTAATTTGTTCTTACAGCAAAATAATTCGTTGATCCAACAAAATTATATCCAGCAAATTGCGATTAGTACTCTTAGGGCCGATTGTTCCAACTTCTTGGTAAGTTTTACCCGACAAGTAGCATATCTTTGTCTCTTTTTTACAACTTATCTGAAAAGAAACGTAGATATGCTACCTGTCAGGTAAAACTTACCAAGAAGTTGGAACAATCGGCCCTTAACAAATCTTCTTGCTGTCCACATAGTAACGAACAGATTTTGCTACAACAGCATAAAATCTGCAGTGCCAGCAAATTATTTTTCTCCGTGAAGAAATATTAATATTTGCCTGAGATATGAACGGATAAAATTGCCCCGGGTCTCCCAGACCCACGGTAGTAACGACGTAGACAAAAAGGGTAGTAACCTAGAGTTAATATGAAATTAGTTTGACCTTTATTTTAATAATTAATAATTAACCCAGAACGCTTTTAATTCTAAAATTTGTTCTGTATTTCTTTGATAGTAATATTCAATATATAGTCTCAGGTTATCTCCGTGGACCAATTTACACAATAGATTTTAAAAAATATACATCCAATCCTATTAACAAAATTGGTAAAACGCAGCCTCTTCATAATATTGATAATCTTTGTTTCTTGCAGGTGGTCACAGTACCTTCTTCGGTTTTCTGAACACCTTTGTACACATCGTAATGTATTCTTATTACCTCCTGGCGGCACTCGGGCCACAAATACAGCCATATCTGTGGTGGAAGAGATACCTGACCACTCTGCAAATGATCCAGTTCATCCTCGTGATGGTCCATGCATTCCAGTTGCTTTTCATCGATTGCAATTACCCGAAGGCATTCGTCTGGTTTATCGGCATGCACGCTGTGATGTTCTATTTCCTCTTCCGCAGCTTCTACAACGAAGCGTACAAGAAGAAGAATCTGAAGAACGCGAAGCGTTCAGACAAGAAGAACGACAAGAAGGAGCAGAATGATCATAGGAATGATATGAAAGAGAACGAGAACGAAAAGGGTGTCATATACGCGAACCAGTACAAAATGGCCACTGGTTACATCTCAGACAGCGGCCTCAGGAATCGCGTGTTCATTGATAACCGAGGCTTTGACGAATAATGCCTCCAAATTCAAAGAGACTTCAATCGTATGTTAAGCGTACGTTCAATCACTGCGATCATCGTCATTTAGAGCACTCCGCCACGTTGCACCATAGTCGCTTTCCTCCCGGCGTAATCAAATAAAAACGGTCCGGTAAATAGACAGAAGATGTTGTTTTAAAAAATGAAGAAAGAAAGGAAAAGCGCGCTGAACGCCTACCGGAATTTTTGAAAGTCTGGTCTTAGTGGCGTTCCTTCTGGGTGCTTCGCGGCGAAGTCTTGTATAAAAGGTTTTCTCGTGCTTTCTATGTATATTATATGTATGAATGGGTGTACATATATAAATATGTATGTACTAATTTGTGTGCGTTTGTTAGTTTATCGAGGAGCGAAAGCAGACGAGATAAAGCGCTGTACCCAGGGAGAATGGTCGATGTCGATCCGACATCGATCAGATGCCATTTCTCCCTGGGTAACGAAATTGCCAAAATGATGAAATATGTTAGTTTTCTCAATTAGGATACCGAATTGAAACACATCAATTCTTCTTTAGATTGCCCTTTTCCGAAAGAGGTAGCTTTTAAAGGAGTGGTTTTTATGAATATTTATAGACCGCTTAAGGATTAATTCTGCATTTGCTAGTATCTCCTCTTTCAAAGATAACGTAGTAACGTATCAAACTTTCTTGCCGCATTTCGTATCAGAGAATAAAGAAGAAAATATAATATTTATTTTGTATGAGCAACATACAATATTTAGCGAAATTATGATTACTCTTTTGAGACGTTTCCAAAATATTTAAACGCAACATGTTGCTGCGAATTACCTAGCGAAAGACAATAACACAAAATCCCAATAAGGTAAAGACAGAAAAATCGTTAATTAAAATTAAGGATTTATATATTTACTGTATGTTTAAGACAAATATTTATTTATTATTATTTTGCAACATTAAATTTTTAAGATTGAAAAATATTTTTTTTTCGTCTACAATCCTATTCTCAGAGAGCAATCTGCTATTAATATTCTAATTAATATTTTCACAAATACAATCATTGTGATAAAATATGTACATATATATATATATATATATATAT
>NJRQ01000349.1:174631-187184 GCA_003063805.1 Aphaenogaster ashmeadi | reverse complement strand
CATATTTTTGCATAAATAATAAAATAAAATAATGTGTATATAATGTGTTTCAATAAATTATAAACGTTTCTTTCAAACTTTTGCAGAAATCTGCATTTTTATTGTTTCTTCTCATCAATATCATATAAAAATTTGTAGTCACTATTTGAACAAATTCGCCAATATATAAGATCATTCGAGTTTTAAAACATATAATATTATCAATTTTTAAATATCTAAAACTATTTTCTACCAAGACAAAACTTTATTGATGAAAAAATTATTTTATTTTGAGATAAAAAATCATCCTCTTTTAGATTGAGCATGATTTTCTATATAAATATCTTATTGCATTTTATATAATTATCTTATTGAAAATTTATTATTACATCATAATCGAATCATATTCAAAATAATCAATTTCATATTCAAAATAATTTGGAAATAGCCTTACACGCCATCTTTAGTAAAAATCACTCAGTTAAAAGATTCTTCTCGGGAAATCAGTTAAACTACTGCTGATATTTTTTAAAATTTTCTTTTCAATCAACTATAGGTTAAATTGATACAATCGACTGTAGCTCACGCATCGCACATACCAATATCAGGTAACAAATGTTGAGATCGACAACACCGTTGATAATAGAAAATATTTTATATCTTAAAAAAATTATTGATCTAATCAATATCTTTCAGCCAACTTTTAAATTTAATATTAAACTAGAAATTAATAGTTGACATTAATCATTTTTTCTTTGTAATAATTTTCTACTAATATTTCAAAATACAAGACATGTTTAGATACAATAAAATATTAATTAGATAATTACTTAGATAACTAATCTGTTATCCTTAGTCTAGTATCGCGTTGACATTTTTTATTACGCAGACTAGCAATTTTTAATAACCAAATCTTAAATTTGTGACAGCCAATCTTTATCGCATTTAATCTACTATTTAAAATTTTGGAAATCGATCTCAAACATACAAGGAAATTTTTAACACAATTATTGCGTAAATCTAATCTAATAATTATTATTATTATTAACAAGCTAAACTAATACAATAGCAATAACTTAATACAGAAAGAGCATGTAATTACTGCTGAAGTCAAAGTGTAATCAATTCGCTATGATAACTAGTTAAGTATCGAGAATTCGGAGAAATTCGTACTCCTTGATATACGAATGATCAGAACAAATTACATCAACCGGTTAACGGTAAAAAATACCGGCTTGTAAACTCGTTGGACAAGTGGGCAATCTGCCGGTTAACCCGGGTCGCGGAATAACCGAATTCTCGCTCGAAACAGGGACAGCCTAATCGCGCGCACCTCTCCTGAGAATAGGCGAAATAGACGGTGCTAATTTTCAACGGTGAAAGTATACGAATAGTGAAAGTCTCGCAAGACGCGATTTAAAGCAGCCACTGAGTTGCACCGAGTGTGTATGTAACCGGCCGCGTTCCGTATAAATAACTCATACATCGGTGTACAAGATGCATCATCCGTAGATCGAGTTTTTGCTGCGGTGCGTTCTGTGCGTTAACAATAAATCAATGTTGAGTCCGTAAAAGCGCGCAGTTTCATTACACGATTGGAACATGAAAGTATATCATTAAACAATTAAGTTTTAATTATATAATATTACAGGAATACGATTACGTTAAAGATTACGCGATCTTGTAACGAAGTAGAAATATATTAAGCATGCATATATTAAGCAATTTTCTTGTATCAATTACGTGTTCTATTCTTATTACATGTGCGTTTTAATTTTGATAGTAATCGCAAAGGCAATTAAACTCACGATTAAATTCGCATAACGTTAATTCTACGTAATTCTACGAGCCGTAACAAATTATATTCCAATAACGCCATGGTTATTGGAGCAATCTTCCCAGATAGCAAAGAGAATAAAAAAAATTATTTTTGAATTCCCGAATTATGAAAAAAAAATGAATCCTTTTTCTATTCCATTTCTGTTCTAAAAAGAGAAAACATCAGTAACGACAAAGCGCAAAGAAGAACACCTGCGATTTGCAAAGCAGCATGTACATTGGAAGAAGACTTGGAGAAAAATTATCTTTACTGATGAGAAGAAATTCAATCTGAATAATCCGGATAAATTTTTGTATTATTGTCATGATGTATATAAGGAAATAATAAAAATCAGACTGCAAATGGATGGAGAGAGCGTAATGATTTAGAGGCACCAATTAGCTATAACGGGAAAACATTTATTTCATTTAGAGCAGAATAAACAGTGCCAGCAACCTGAAATTAATATAAGATCAAATTCGTAAGCATGTTGATGGCACAGAATATATTTTTTAGCAAGATAATGCTGTTATTTGCAACACAGCAAGAATAATCCAGGCGTATTTTTCAAAAGAAAAGATTTCCGTTCAGGAGTGGCCTCTCCTGACTTAAATATTGTAGAGAATTATTAGAGGCAGCTTTCGCGCGCAAGCAATTGCAGAAGGAAGATAATTCAAAATATCAATGAATTGAAAAACTGCATTAAAGCAAAGATTAGCATAATTTACAGTATAAACTCCGTTTATTTGCATTCCGTTTATACGAACAAGTTCTTGTTCAGTTCCAAATATGCGAACTCATAGCTAAGCTCTTATTATCTGAACTACGATCGAGCGAAGTCCCAATTATATTGTCATACTTGAACGCGTATTGTTATACTGAATGTATACAAACATTTGCTTGTGTTAAGAGTAAACGTATGGAAATATAACTAAGTATGTTTAAGTGCTAACTAAGTATATGTTAGCTTACACAAAACACACAGACGTGCTCGAGTTCAGTTTTCTGGACGTCTCATCAGCTCCTATTATCAAAATTAATAAGTACTGGTAAAAAGGAGAGCTAGTGAGCCTCTATTATCCTAATCATTCGGTTATCAGAACTGTCTTGTCTCAACATGTTCGAATAAACGAAGTTCTACTGTAGTACAAAACAAAATGCACAAGACTTATATACTTTATTACTTAAATAGATGATTGAGGAGATAAAAAATTTTTAAAAACACGCACTCCCACGCTACCAGAAATAAATTAATTAATATCATATTTAAAATTATATATGTGTAAAAATATATATCTATATTTTCTAAGTACACTATCATTTTGTTTCCATCTGCATGTTTGTATTATTACAGAAAAAACTTAATAAAGTCGGTTACATTTCTGACGGCATGATATTTAGGTAACATTCCTAATATTTATGAAATCATAAGTATAATATCGAACAATTATAAATACATACGTGTGCTATCTTTTTGTCCGGGAAAGTAGTAAGTATAGCAGTTTGTATAATGACATACTCACCGCGCAACGAAGAATTATGCAAAGACAGCATTATTAAGTTTTTGGATACGCAACCCTGCGCGTGTTCGCAATTCGCATTAAAAAGAACTTAAGAGAATATTTTTTGTATGCTTTTAAAATAAATATAAACGAAAGATCTTTAATGTCACTTTAATATCACTTTCAATGTTATCTTATAAAACTTTAAGAAAGCAAGTATTAGTTAAGAAATTTATAATAAAATTAAGAGTTCAGTTGTGTGTAAAAAGTACTTTATATAGTCTCAATACATTATATTGGATTTTAGTAATGATTTTATTATTGTTCCCGTTTACGGAAACAGAAAATAGAGTCACTATAAAAATTGACATATTATACTCTTATATTTTTTAAATTACTATTTCGCACATACCAAAGCTGAAGAATAAAGAAAGTGTTAAATGAATCATTTTAAATATATATAAGCTTACGTTATATGAATATATGAATATATGAATATTATATTTCTAGCATCTTTCTCGAAGGCATTTCTGGTTCAGGGATATACTTAACAGTTATACAGCGATAAAACCGCATATATATATTTTATCACAAAAAGATTTAATAGTAATCCAAAACTAGATAATATCAAGATTTTAACCGAGTTAAAAAGTACCGCTACCGGACTGTACGGTATATCGCCGGGCGGTTTATAAAAGTAGGATATAGAAGTAGGCTCTCTCAACATGCTTAAATATAGAGTATATAGCAAGATTTTCTTAAATGCGGAACTATTTTTCTTAAATTTTATAAAAATAATAAGAAAATTGACATAATTAAATTTAAACTATTTATTTTGGTGTATAAAACTTACTGGTATTATACTATCTTTGTGTAAGAAGTAATTTTCTATTTTTAAAGAAAATATGCTGAAAATATGTCTAAAAGAATATTTCTTATTTATTTGCAAATTACTACAGAAAAAAATATTACATTTTAAAGTGATTTAATTATATTTACTAATGCAACGTTATAGTCATAAATAATTTAATGTACAGAGCAAAAAAGTTTTCATCAAAGTAGCAAAGCGACTTATGTCATAATTCGTAAAAAAATAATTGTTCTAATAAATTAATATTATGTAAAGCAAAAAAAAACATATGTTATTATCAATATGTTCGTTTAATGCAAAAGAAATTATAATTGAATATTCAAGGTTTCTTGGAATCTATGTACGTGCATATTTTTAAAACATTTGCTCAGTAAACAGTATTCGTAAGCACTATATTAACGTTAATAAAGATGCAAATGCTGTGTAAAGGTTCATCTCGTGTAGACTCATAAATAAAAAATATCTTCTTTTCATCTCGGACACGCTTCATTTAATGTCTGCATATGTCAAGTCACATCAAACTCGCGCACTTTTAAATCGGTGTTACACTGAAAGAAAAGAATTGCTGACGGAAAAAAAATTTTTTGCTATCATAGCTAATCATGATTTGCTAAACTTTGTTTGTTGTCGTGACTATAAATTTCTAAACTACAGCAAACCGTTTTGCACCGACAGCAATAAAATAGGTGTCACAGCTAAGATGTTAGCTGCACGGAAAAAAAAGAATGTTTATGCCAACCAGATTCTGGTTGCCTCGCACAGAAATCTGGTTGACACAAACAGATTTCTGTGCGAACCAACCAGAATCTGGTTGGCACAAACATTCTTTTTTTTCCGTGTGTATATATATAACAACTGAAATTAGCTATCACACGTAGTTTTTAGCTACGGCAGCTACTTTTTTTCCGTGCTGCTGTAGGCTGAAATTGTTTGTATCAGCCAACTTAGATGGTAAAATATGGCATAGCTTTTCTGTTGGCTGCAGCAGCCAATACTCAAACCTGATACGAGCTTTGCTGGAGTTAATGCGTGACTTAGCTGCTCCAACCAACTTCCTACTTTGCGACAGCTTATTAATTGGTTGCTCCAGCCAAATAACTCCCACGCGACGGCTTACTAGTTGGCTGCTCCAGCAAACTGACTCCTGCGTGATGGCCATCCTGTGCATATTATTACGACTGTTTTGTCTGATTGCGCAAACCATCTGTTTTATTCGGTTGGTGCACGGAAAAAACAATAAGGTTGCCACAACCACAATAATAGTAACATTTGGTACAGCCACGTCCTGTGGTTGTCACATTCACATTGATGTGAAGGCAACTATATATATGCATTTGGTACAGCAAACATAGTGAATGTTGAGACAAACATAGTGAATGTTGAGACAAACATATATAGATGCACTACACAAAACAATGTGAATGTGACAACCACAGGACGTGGCTGTACCAAATGTTACTATTATTGTGGTTGTGGCAACCTTATTGTTTTTTCCGTGTGGTCAATTAGCACTTCTGATTTAAGAACCAACGCGATACACAAAAACTCGGATACAGGGAAAAAATTCATCTTGTAGACACATGAACTTCAAGACGATTGACTATCGGGGCTGACACGCCTGGCCAACTTGCGCGAAAATTCAACATTGAAAATAATCGCGAATCTACATTCGCCATGGCCATTCGGAGCGCGCACGAAATTACTCCAGAAATGTGAATTGGCTGACGTGGCCAACTGTCTGATAAACTTTGCCATAAAAATGTGAATTGGCTATCGCGACTAAGAAGTTGCCTAAAGCAATCAACTACTTGCTATCTTTGCACGTTGACTGCGTTGACCTATCCAACGTCATACATTAGCATTGTTAATGTTTTAAAGTTTTTACAAAACGATCCATTGTTGCATGTCTCTCATCGTGTTACCGATGATGCAATTTTATAAATATTCTACGTAAAATATCTCAAATAATCGTATCAATTTTTTTATATTTTAATATAACATTTTTATTTTTATATTTTTATAAAGATATAATATTGATGGATTGATATATTTCAATCGTATATATTCGTAACTTTTTTGTATTTACAATATCAAAAATTGAACTTGCTAAAATTTTATCGTAAAATGCATTATATATAAAAATGCATTATAAATGTATTAAATATAAAATGCATTATAAATTCATTATAAAAAACTGAATGCAGATAAGATGCATTCAGTTGTTCATACATGAATCAAGCAGCATGAATATTTTTATTATATTATTACATCCTCAATTATTACATTCTCAAAAAAGGCATATAAAATCAAATCAAATTTCATCTATCAAACTAATTCCAAAATCAATAGAAATATAATATAAGTATCGTATAACTCAACGCAAAATTTTGACCAATTTTTTATATGTATAGAAATATATAACGTAATATATACTAATAATATATTTTTTTAATATTTATAAAATTTACTATAAATCATGGAACCAACTGGCGCGTGCATTATTGTCTTTTAGTAATAAATATTAGCTTGTCCAAAAATTAACTGCACACTTTAAGATCGTACGATATTCGATTTGTCCAGCTTTTTCGTCTTTTCTATTACTTTTAAATCAGAATCACTATTTGCCATATCTATGGGAAAATCATTTTAAAAGCAACGTAATTGCTGATAACAATCAAACACTTTGGCTATATTTAAGTGCATTCAATATTGTAAACGATGTTGTGAACATATGAAGTGTAAAGTTGTAAAATACGCAATCAAAGGCTTGATATTTACAATTACACTATGTTGCATTCTTTGCACTTAAAATAAGCGTATAAAATAGACGTACAATTAGACGGTAAAAAGAAAAGGAGAGGATAAAGATGCAAAAAAGTTCAGGAATAAAGAGCGAACTTCAAGATAAACATTCTAGTAACTTTTACTCTTTCTTTATTGCATCTCGATATTGCGATTTGCATTTCAAGAGTAGGTTACGTTTTCCATAAAAAATAGACATGTACATTTTAAGAGTAGGTTACATTTTCCATAAAAAATACACATGTTAGGATTACGTAGCGTATGGATAAATATCTTAGAAAAAAATTAGTGGTATTATGTCAAGAGCTAGTGTAAACAACAATCAAGCAACGTCGATGGAATATTGTGTCCAAGAATATGAAGCAAATGCATGTTTTCACCGATGACGATCGTCAGTTCTTAAAGTCGCAATTAGAGACTAGGGTACAAACGTAGATCAAACAAATTGATAAATTAAACAGTATATATTAAACAGTCCGACACGATTAAATTTAAATATCAAAGAAAACTGAAAATAATATTACAAAGAGGAATAATAATTTCTTGCTTGATTTTTCTCTCATTAAAGTGAAATACATTAAAATGGAATACTTGCAAATGAATCATTTGCATATTATTTATATCGTACCTAACAAAAATTTAAAAAAACGGAAATGATGTCGAAATGTTTTTTCTTTGTAAAGAATTGTGGCATTAGTTTTTACAAACTGGTTCAATATAAATTTACAAGAGATGGTATTTGTTAAAATATGACACACGCTTTTGTCACGCTTTCGAGCGTGTTTTGTCCAATAACATCCAATTAAAAAATCTTAAAAATTATTGATAAATTAACGACTTTCCTTTTTTCTGTAATTAAGCAATGACAGAGAGAGAAAGAGAGACATAAAGAATATATGTTAGATATTATATACATTATATGTATCCTACATATCTGTTTTGACTATCGGAAAATTCTGAGTATTAAGATGGATAACTTCAGCGAATCTTCGAAAGAATGCGAAGAAATGTAAAATATGCAACGTGTTAATAGATTGTCATGCAAACATCATTAACGCGATTCTAAGGAACGCAGTTGTACGAGTGCGCGTTTTAGCATGTGTAAAGATGGTTGAGCATTTATGAATATATCTCACACATTGATTATGCAAACACGATTATGTGAACGCAGTGACGTTTTGTGCAAACAAAAGCGTCGTTGTTCCTTGAAATTATTGAACATTTCATTATTCGTCAGTGTCATCAAAAATATTGACAACCTAAGGTTGTAATGCCGCGCATTGTCCGCGTCGCAATGCCGTCATCTTCTATCGATTCGAAAACAAAATTCAACGGAAAATGACGGCGCACGTCTCGTCCACGTTAATTTTCATGTAGTAGGCAAGATCCCGGCGAACGTCACCTCGTACTGTCAAATCTACGAGCGTGTAACACGTTATTGCGCAACAAGCTGGTCACGAAGAGAACGTGAGTCAAATCTGCAAAGTGCTTCGAAATATTTCAGAACAGAAACACGAGAAAACGCTGAGACGGGATTTGAGCGTCGTGCAATCATGTCGCGTTCTTGCCCGTATACATACATGGCTTGATTTGAAATGCACGTAACATACGATATTGTTTCTTGGATCAGTGTGAACTAGATCTTGCACGGAAAGCTACTCACTCACAAGTGTCCCTCTCCGATTTGGATTCGCTTAGAAATGTAAAAAATCGATCTCTCTCAAGAAGCCGTTTATCTTATCCTCTTAACACGCGAGAAAGAACTTACAAAAGAATACTCTTGTTTTCACTGGTTGTACTATATCTAGAGCTCGTCAAAATCGAAAAGAGACGTTTGCGTATGTTAGAAAAATTAAGATGTCGAATCGATCGAGCGTTGCGGGAAATAAGATATGAAGAAATGTGTTTACACGGAAACATGTGTTTACAGAGACGGTAAGAGATTGGCCGGATGGAATCTCATAATCACAAGATATCGAGGGTCGGAATGAAGAATCACCGTTCTAAGGCCGTGAGGAAAAATCGATTTCCGTCGGGATAACGCGCATACATCCAGCATCCCACGTCCATTTCGCAAAGAGGACCAGCGGGCAATAGATTGCTTTCGCTGACCGCTGTAGCCATCGTATATATACACACCGGCCGATCGGCACGCATCGTGACTTGCGTAACTTCGGGGGGACTGTTATGTGGAACGGCGACTTCGCCTTTTTTGCCCGAAGATAACCGGAATCGCTCCCATTCCGGTCCATTTATTCACTTTCTTCTCTCCTGCGAACTTGACGCGGCGAACTTGCGTACTCCTCGCCGGCAGAAGAGAAGTCACGGCGTTACGAAGCCGGATTCACGAGTCAGGCTGGAGAAGCCGACTCCACGTTAAAACGAATTAATCTTTTCGACTCTTGCGGATGCGTAAAAAATTAAATAAATTATATAAATATGAGAAATGCTATTTTTCGATCGCGGCGGTTCTTGGTGCCTAATACTAATTATTTTTGTGAATATTCCTGCTCATGCGAACTGCGCGCCGCATATTCGTCGATCTTGAAACACAGTCCTTACATGAAGCCGGAATAATTAATTCACATATTAAATTGACAAGCAATTTAATAATTTTTGATGCTCACTAGCATCTATAAGATCCCTCCATTGCCCCATTGCTCCATTCCCCGAAAAAACTGTAAAGAACTTATTGCGAAAAATAACACCTCATGCCTCGATGGTCGAATTGGTAGGACGCCCGCACGGATTGATGAGAGATCCAGGTTCGAATCCTGGTTGAGGTGTTATTTTTCGCAATAAGTTCTTTATAGTTTTTTCGGGGAATGGGGGAATGGGGGAATAGAGAATGGAGGGATCTTATAGATGCTAGTGAGCATAAAAAATTATTAAATTGCTCGTCAATATGTGAATTAATTATTCCGGCTTCATGTAAGGACTGTGTTTCAAGATCGACGAATATGCGGCGCGCAGTTCGCATGAGCAGGAATATTCACAAAAATAATTATTATTAGGCACCAAGAACCGCCGCGACCGAAAAATGGCATTTCTCATATTTACATTTGTTTAAATTCATCGGTCTTAATCTTATTATTGTTTAAATAAATTAATCCACAGCAACAGGATTTCTATACACTTTTAACCTTTATGCTGCCGGCATTTTTTCATTAAAATAGTGTTCTATTTTTCCCAACAATTTATCTATATAAATAACATACACATTGCGCAGAATTTCAAGATTTGTTCAGAGCCACAAGTGGCTTTCCCGGCAGTCTAAAGATTAACCATTGTGATGACTGTAAGCTGAAGACGGCTCAAAGACGAGCCGAAACGTCCTATAGGGCCGTAAAGCCGATTATTGATAAGAGATAGGGATAATTACAAGAGTAGTGGAGCAGTCGTGGGGTACCACTCTAAGTGCTAGAGGTGAGAATGAAGAATCTCGAGTTCGAATCTCGATCGGCTCCGTAATTTTTTCCGTCTTCTACAAATGAAAGAAAGAATCGACAATATAAGGCGCAAGATCAGGCGCGGTAATTAGTGCGGAAATAAAAGATACAGTATATAATATACAAACACGTATAACTTTACACTGAAAAAAATATTTGTGTGAAATTACATGATTATATTGGGTTTTTTTCCGATCTAGCATAATCATGCAATATTGCTACCCACATGGAAAATTGCAAGTGATTACAAGTGATTTCACATGAAATTACAAATTATTTTTGCATAAAAATAGTAATTTCACCTATATTTTACCATTATTATGTATTTTTACTTTAAAAAATCTGGGAAAAAAATTACAGTGATAATTAGGTAATTTTCCGGTTTTGAACAAGTAATTTCCATGTAAAAATGCACTGGATTTTTTCCATGTAAAAATACTGGATTTTTTCAGTGTACATAGTTATTTTGATGGTTCAACAAAATTATTTTTAAATCTGTATCTGATCAAATTTTTAGACATTTCATCAAAAAAAATCATTCTTTCCCTATATTAAATAAATTAAATAATAGAAATATCAAGCGCTCGTTTATATACAATGCAAATTGAGAAGGATAATGGCGAAAGACGAGCAAAACATGAAGATCATAGTCAATAATGGTTTATTCGCAATTAAATAAATTATTTCTCTCAATTGCATATTCTGAAGGTTATAACTACAGTCGAAAGTACTAGCACAAAAATATCAAAATTATGACCAGTTGTAAGCGATTAAAGATAAACGTTTAATGAGTTAAGTTCTCGTACTCGAAATAGTAATTACCTGGCGTACATGCAAACAGGCACTCTAGTCTTATTAATGCATAAATATGCATCCGCTTTTAATTTTAGTTACTGGTTTAGCTGGTTTGGCTAGTTTGGTTTTGGTTGCTGCTTTTTAGTTTATTACACACAGACCGTCAATTATTTTAAAACAAAAGAGAGATTAAAATTTTTTATTTCTGCTCGATCTCTTTCTTATCGTTTATAAATAATTTTAATAAAATTTAATTATATCCCGGGGGTATAATTATATCAAGCTAGATGAGAAATATGCGACAGCGGAATGTTTCTATGCAGGGAAAAGAAAAATTTTATATAAATCCGATTGTAAATGTAGGTTGTAAATGTTTAAAAAAGTAGGAAGGTATTTATTATACATTAGACCATTAGAGCGTTGTGTATGTATATATTGAGTCTGGATTCTTTAGATTTTAGACTTAGAATCTTTAGATTCATCAAATTTTGGATTTTTGTAAGGTAAGAATTTGCAATCCTGAAATACTGAAATCCTGACCTAAACTTTCAGCAAATAAGAATACCTGACGATGTACCTATGCATGTATGGTAACAGATCGACACGATTAAAGGAAGGCAAGTTTTTGCAGAACACGCATTTTATGTGATGCAATGATTGAACGAGAAAAAGAATGAAAAAGAGCGGTTTCGCTTGCTGCACAAATGTATCGGTATGTCCCGTTTATTTTCTTTTTTCATAACATACCTTCGCGCAGAAATGCAGAATGAGTGAAATAATTATAATGCAGTGTAGTATAAAGAAGCGTATTGCAACGCGTACACAGAGATCTGTATTGTCAAACGTTCTCCATGCGGAACATAGAGAACCGGAGAACATGGAGAACATATAGAGAACCGGATAAACGTTCTATGCTTTTTCCTCTAAATCTTATTTTATTTCTCTACTGTCATAAATACTTAAGTGAATCTTGCTTCTACATAAAAATAATGATCGGTCCCACATAAATAAATAAATTTCGATGCTAAAATTGCTTGGATTTTTAACTTTTAAGATTAATAAATTACAGAAATATGTGTATGCTAGTTCAAAATCTTTTTCAAGAGTTCAAAAATACCGAATAATTATAAAAATAAAATAATAATATGCTGTTAGCATCAAAATTATTAAATTGCTCATCAATTTAACATGTGAATTAATTCCGGCTTCATGTAAGGATTGTGTTTCAAGACCGACGAATATGCGGCGCGCAGTTCCCATGAACAAGGAATTCACAAAAATTATTATTACGCACCAAGATCCGCGATTGACCGACATTTGGCCTATTTTCATTTAT
>NJRQ01000349.1:132030-148626 GCA_003063805.1 Aphaenogaster ashmeadi | reverse complement strand
ATGAAAAAAAGACATGGTTGCTTTTAAGAAAAAATATGTAATTTTTAACATGCATCTGTATACTTTTCGATGAATTGTTAACGAAGCATTCAGAAAAAATCTTTTCTCGAGGATATTTAATCTTGTCAAAACAATTTATTAAGCCTCGCGTTTCTTATCTCGATAAAAAGTTCCCACAAAAAAGTTTAGAAGTTCACATTATGTGTGCGTTAATATCGATATTATTAAAAATATAGTCATCGTAGAATATAATACATTGAGACATCAAAACTTCCTATAATATGACATAATATATGTAATTTATGTAGATAATATATCTTCTATCTAAAAAAATTTATGATTTAAAAACATATTGCGTAAATAATAATTTAAAAATATCTTGTTTGCTAAACGACGCCGGAATTGATGATTGTCTTAAGAATAAACAGAGTTGTCACAGACATGAAGAACCTGGAAAACCGGGAAAAGTAATGGAAATGGAAATTGGTTATAGGAAACCTTGAAAAGTCAGGGAAAAATACAAGAAAGCCTGGAATTTTGCCGCGCGATAAACACTTTTGCGTACTGTGCAGTGTTGCCAAAAGCAGACCGTGGCCCTATTGAAAAGGAGATGTTGCAGGACGATGTTGCGCACGTCTGTCACCCTCTTTATCATCATAATTACAATTTTTTCAATTATTTTCTCATTTATTTTTTATTTACTTTTTTTGCATTCCGAATTATGTTAGTAAACTAACTTTTAAATTTGTTTTGCTTGTATTAATATAAGCTATCTTTCCTGCAATTCCTGTTTCTAAACTTAAAAATTTAAGATTACAGATTGGTCATGGAAAATTCTTCAATATTGTCTGGAAAACATGGAAAAGTCAAGGAATTTCAAAATTCATTTTCTGTGGCAACCCTGATAAATAACAGCATCTTTTTCTGAGATAAAGAATGATAAATACCGTGACACATGTCGTAAAAAGAACGATCGAATGGAATGTTAATTAACTTACACTCCGTTATCTTTTATTTCGAAGGTTATGCATATTTATGATTTGCTATGCCGTAAAAAAGAATAATACGCAAGGGCATAAGACAAACAGATTGAGTAACGTTTAAAAAGGAACTTCCGTTTGTTCGTCCTCTCGCACTCGTTCGCGACCGTCGCGAACGTAACGATTCAATCATCGTTTTCGATAAAGCTGCGCCGTAATCATATACTTTACGCAAAATTTACTTTCGTTGTAATCGCCAAGTCTCGCTACTGGCAGCTCGAGCGTTCGTTCGGGCGCTTTCTCTCTTACGTTCAAGCGGCACGTTGCTGAAACGCAATATTAGCTAGTAACTAATAACCACAACTCGCAGTGAACTTGCTAATGTCTTAGTGCTCTCATATCTTAATTTCTCTCGTTTGAACTGCGCAAATAATCGAGGCTCAAGCTATCATTTGCGACATTTCGACTTCCACTCGTTGAAGAATTTTATCAGGGGCCAACTTATCGAGCACCTAGGTGGTGGCCGAGTCCCTTTGTAAGTTGGTCCCTTTGTTAAAAATGTTGCTCGAAGCAAATAAATGTCACGACCAGGCACAGCATTACCAGAAGAGTAACTTTGTAATTTGAAACGCTGCAAACGGCTGCTAAGTTGAAACTTTACGGAGGCAATAATATTGCGTCATTGTGAGTATTGTCACTTTGCGACTCTACGCGAAGGCTAATTAAATGTCTATAAAAATACTATCTAGCCTGATACTTTGCGTAGAATATATAAATTCGAAACAAGGTTTTTTGTTTTTGAATATTTATATAATTAGAGAAAAATTTTGCAATTTTTTTATTTATAAATATGTATGAAGGTCAACATTGTATAAGTAAAGGAAGTGCAGGATATATTATGTGCATGATATTTGTATGTCAAGCGTTCAGCTTTTTTTTATTTTAGGCACTTAACGCATTCAAAGAAGTTCTTGCGATTAAGCGTTAATTGGTTCAAATCGTGTATCAAAATCCAGCCCGCCTCGAAAAATTATCAAAAGATACGAAAAATTTAAATCGATCCTAATATTGGAGATTAATCCCAGTTCTTTACTGTTTTGATTTCAGCATCGTGATGTACGCGATAATCTTTTACAAAGTTATGTAAAAATTGTCGGCACTTAACATTGACGGTTTTATTATAGTCAATTTAAATCGTAATTTAAAAAACGGCCTTCTGAACCGTAAAAAAGTCCGTCATAATAAGAAAAAAATTGGCCGTTTTTTCCAGTGATAACATCAAGCTTACGTGCTTACGTCAAGAAAAGTGTTACGTAAATTATTTCCTTTTTTTATAGTTTTCTAATTAACTACTTAGAAGCTAATTAAATCGTTGAAATCGTAATTATATCAAACTACGCATCTTATTTGCGGCAATTTGCTCATTGGTATAAATTCCGTTCGAAAAATTGCGGGCAGTCTTTAGCAACGCGCGTCACGTCAGGTATCGTGATTAGATAATATCGCACAGTGTTGCTCCTGTTAGTAAATAAATAAATAAATAAACACCGGTACGTATACAACGCGGAGTATCGCAGCCGTGCTTCTGCTTTTCGACTCCGCGGAGCATCTGTTTGTTCGTTATTCAATATTTATGCAAATCCGTTCGAATGGGATCGCCTCGCGAGTCCTCGCACGCCCGCAACTACACTCAACTCTGCTGGCCGGATTAATCGAAAACGGTCTCGAGCACGGCCCGGAAAAAAAACGCAAAGCACACTGTGTAAATATAGAATACACGCGCTTTGACCGCATAGTCGCGTGCTAACGTTGGGCTATCGATAAAAGTCTCGTTCCTACGTTCGATCGTTGTATTCTTGCACAGTGCGAAGTTTAGTCCTTCGTATTTCGTGACCCTTTATAACAATGAAATTTTTATAATTTTACGACTGGCGTATAAAATTTAAGAGTCTCGTTTTCGCTAGTGTCTAAAAATTACCGACATATGAACCAAGAGTGTGACTATTTTATGCGATTGTTAACATTTTTTGTACCAATATTCCGCGATATTGCAACATTCTTTCGAAGAATTTGCTTACGAAAGAATTAAGAGAAAGTGCGACTTGTGGCTGATTACGTACGCAAGTTTCAAATGATTCGTGAGTATGGTGTATTTTGGCTAGAACTGATTGAATCACTTACCGATTAATTGAGCATTAAGTCCAATTCTATTTTAAGGAAAAACAATGAAACGTTGGACAAAGAGAGCTGAGCAACGTGACTTACATGCAGCTTGTACATTTCCAATCTTCGTGGGTGTAATACCAACGTGAATATTTTTGTTCGAGTAACACGTATCCATGATAAACCAATTTCAAGTATCAAATTATCACTTCGTTTTCGTTCGCAATCTCTGCCTTGATCGTGATTGTTGCGGCCGAACGTGACAGCTTTTGCCTCGCAGCTTTTTCGTGCTGTCATTCGTCGCGATAACGTAATCTTCCATTGCGATTAGTCGAAAATGTTCGAGAAACTCACGGTAATTGTTGTAATCATCATAATCCGCGGTTATTGTTCTTAATTGCGGCTCGAAGACAACATTCCGTCTGCGATATAAAAACGATAAAGCAGTAATTACGTTCGCCGGTATTATTTAATCTTTATTGCGTGTCGTTCGTATAATCGGCTGTATTACTGTAAGCGAATACAACTTTCTACTCTCTTAGAATGCTATAAATAACGCGAAATTACGTTCACTTAAAAACCATAAAGTAAACGCTATCGTTTTTCCGACTAAATTCGCGCTACAAATCGTGGAAGTGTCATCGTTTTCTCAGCTTTCTTATTTCCATTGTTTATACCTTTCACGGACTGCCACTTGTAACATTTCTTATGCAAAACTTCTTACAAACCCATTCAATTATGCAGTCTGTCAATCAATTCATAGTAATCTATTGATAATTTTTTGGTTAAATATGATATAATGTTTCTTATTATTTATTTGAATACTTATATGTGTTTTGATATTAGAATTACTGTCCAATCTGTAATTCTCTTATGGATATCTATATTAATTAGAACTATAAATTTACATTTTTTTCTTGTTTAAATAAAACATTGAAAATTATTATATACTCATAAATGTAAATGTTATACGTTTGGATTGTAATTATACTAAAATGTAACAGGTTTGTATTGCGTTTTCGTATTTCTTTTCATTTATATTGATTGCGAAAGAGTAAACTCATCTATTTTGTAATACTGAAAATAAAGTGTTACGAGTATGAGTATTAACTTGATTGACTGTTACGAGATACTGCTGAGAATTAGTATAGAAATTTTGATCAAACGCACGGTTCTGTTCTGTTCGATAAAAAGATACATGTACGTCATCCGGTGATTCATGGACGACATATGCGATAGAAAATTTAATAATTGATAACATTTAACCGATAACGCGCCGCCGTGTAAATCACGAGCAAGCGACTGCTTGACGACGCGATTAGTTGCATTACGGATGATACGAATCAGAATCTCTCCAGGAAACGATAAGAACCAACTCTTTTATAAATATCTTAATACATCACAGAACGTCTCAAGATAACGCATACATTTTATATACATTTTGTACTGCGAACTTTTATTAGAATATAATTTAACAATCCGGAAGATTCGTTTGAGTAGTCGATAACGGGGCACAAACTTCCGCGAAACGCAACAGTACACAGCGGGAAAAATCTAATAGAGCTATTATATCAGATGAGTCATCAAATCCTTGTAGGAATATTCTTTAAACGGTTTAAAATCGATGTTTTTGCTTGCAGAAATTTAATTGAACGTCATCCACTCATACATGATTTTTGTGATATAATATTTGACGTAAAATATTTTATAATATGTTTTAAAATTAAACTCGCTTGAAACTGAATGAAGAGTAACATGTTTTGTTTCTCTTTTTACTTTTTTAAGTTTGAAGATGAGCGAAATCCTTGTATTTTTAATTGCATGTAATTAGAACGCTGTTGACATCTCAACAGCTTTGTCAGGAAAAACTTTATTTTGAAATTAATCATTACATATATCTGAAAAACTTATTTTCTTTCCTGTTTATGATGCTCCTATATTATAATCAGGACAGTCAATTTTATCCTTATGTTTTTATTTTAATTATGTGGTATCCTATTTATTTATCTTATTCATATGGTGTGAATTGTCAATTTCTAATTTTCTCTTTTCGTTGAAGAAGACTCTGTGCAGTCGAAACGTTCTTTTAATTTATTGTTCGACGACCATGAGAATTTAAATTATGATATTAAATTAAATTATTTATTTATTTATTTATTTATATAAACACCTTTGTTATTTTATGCTCGTTCCTTGGCCTTCAACCTTTCCAATCTGCTTTGCGTATACGAACTTGATTTTATTTATTATCTGAAAAACTTATTTTAGAATTCAGTTTGATCATGAGATTAGTTAAAAGTTACGCGCGCGATTACGCATCGTTTCGTGTATAAACAAAATGAGTAATAACTTGCTTGCATTGCGATCGTATCTGGATATCGTTCACGCTATCGTTACGATAAAAATTTTTTTTATGCAGTATCTTGTAATATACTTAAAGTATATTACAAGATGCGCAATGATATATAATCTATAACATTATATTAGATTAGCGACTACGATTGAATAGATACTATACAATGCTAATTAAGAAAGAAAAGAAAAAGATTAAGGCATATTTATTTAAAATTATGATAAATATCTAATCTGAAAAAAATTACAGTTTTTCTTTTATGATTATTGTATGATTCGACAGTAAGAAATGAAAACTGATTCTAGAACTATCCATATTGCATCACAAATTACTGTGCGACATAAATTACATGATTTCCTATTAAAATAGCAATAATAATTGCTAGAAGTCGTAATAAAATTGATAGATACTTCATAGAGACCTTGCATATTGAATAAAAGAGAAATTAAGCGATAATGTCTTATACAGAACGTTCGCATATAGAAGATATAAATGCGAAAGAATTAAAAATGAAAATTAGGAAAAGAATTTCGTCGGCATTGTTAATTGACGGAGTGTTTGCGATTTATGTGCAAAATTGATTTATTAGAAACGCGCTTAAATGCACGGAAGAGAAATATCAAACTGATTAATCTGGTTTTGCGCCGCTGATAAACCGAGGTAACCATGCCGATAACGAATTGCCGTATCTAGAAACGCTTGAATGCTATACCCTTTAAGCGTGAAAAATTAATTTTTTAATTTTGACAACGTAGACAAGCATGTGCGTGAGATAAATTGCTGCAGAATTCTGATCGAATCAACATTTTAGTTATTACGTCACGCAATAATTTATGATTATTTATGATGCTATATGGATAGTTCCGAAAATTAATTTTGTTATTTACTGTCGAATCACATTATAGCGCAACAATTATAAAAAACATATATAAAGACCCATCTATTCTCCAAGACAAATATTTATTGTAATTTTATATACGTCATCTTTTCTTTTCTTCTTTCTTAATTTACACATAAGAACGCTATTTCATATCGTAAACAATCGTTTAAAATGGCCGGTCTCTATAAATCACTATTCGCAAAACGCAGATCGCAGACGCAAAAAAAACGCAACCGATGCGTTGTGTATCGCAAGTCACATACCATATTGGTTATCATCTCATTGCGTGCGATTGATTTGCGCTGTGTATCTTGCGTTGTCATCTGCATCTGCGTTTACGAATTACGTTTTGCGAATAGTGACTTATATAGACCGGCCATAAAAAACATACACTGAAAAAAAAATTCTTGGTAAACTTGTGAGATGCATTTAGTAACACTTTTTTTGAAGTATTTGATTATTATTACCGATTATAATAATAATAACAAAACATTTAGTAATAATTATAAACATTTGTAATAATTATAAGAGCAAATTTTGTTTAGTTGACCCAACTAAATTATGTAATACTTATTATACGTTTAGTTGAAACTATTTCACCAAGATGCTTGGTAACATTAACCAAGCCTGGATTTTTATAACCAAGCCTTTCTTTCAGTGTAGATGCGTTAAAGAACTAAGGCAGAATCCAATCGAAATATCTGTAATCTAATTTCGTACGTTCCTTCTGCGCCTCCTTTACGCTACCTAACTCTGGTGCAATTGTTTCTAACGCGCCGTAATCGTGTATTTAGTAACTTTCTCGCGGCACACTTCGCGGTGCCGAAGGTGGCCCCTCTCGTGTCACTTTTCCGTCTCCCCTTTTTCTCTTTTCCCTTTTTGTTTCGAAGGCCTGCCACCGACGTCTACTCACCTGTTCATTTACGTAATACGCGTAATCGACCGGGGAAGCTACGTCGAGAGAGCAGGAGAGAAATTTACGCGACTCGATAAGTCTCGGCTGAATCCCGATTTGCACCAGCAAAATGCTTTGTCGCTATCGGCATTATCTCTCTTAACCACAGACTTCTATATACTAACTAGACTGCTCACTCCGTTGCCATCTTTGATGTTAAAAATGTGGGTAGTCATTTAGTTCCGGTTATACTAATGCATGTATAAATCACACGGACAATATATTCACATAATACACTCAGTTCACGTGGTATACAGACAGTGTATACACTGAGAAAAAAAATTTGTTGAAAAAACAAAATATTTAGTCCGATACGTTCAACTAAAACATTAGTTGATTTAACTGAACATTGGTTGAATTAAAAAGGGTACAGTTCATTCATGTCAACCATCAAAATTTTTTAATCAAGAATTAGTTAATTCAACTAATGTTCAGTTAAACCAACTAATGTTTTACGTTGAACGTATCGGACTAAATATTTTGTTTTTTCAACAAATTTTTTTCTCAGTGTACACATATGCATATATCGGAACTAGTAATGGCAGCCGGGTGCGCTTCTGTCTCTTTCTATCATATGCAAAATAACTGAACTGAGCAGTCTACACTGAGAGAAAAATTTATGATATTTGTGACTATAATTAAATTGTAAATAATTATGGTTAGGTGCACCATTTTTATAGTTATTACTGCTATAATGTTAGTAAAATAATAACAAAAAAATAATTACAAATACCATAATTTAACTATAATTATTATAGTTAAAAAAGGTTCCAACCATAATGATTAATAATAATCAACTATAATAATTATAGTTAAGTTATGGTATTTGTAACTATTTTTTTGTTATTATTTTACTAACATTATAGTAGTAATAACTATAAAAATGGTGCATCTAACCATAATTATTTACAATTTAATTATAGTCATGAATATCATAAATTTTTCTCTCAGTGTAATTAGTATAGAGAAGTCTGTGCTCTTAACCATTGACGACACATATAGAAAAACAAAAAGGCTTTACGATATAATATTCAACGATAAGAAGAGAGGATCAATAAAAGTCAAATCGCAAATGTTAAATATTCGTACCATTCTATAATGATCAGACTTTTTAATTCGGTGGCGAATTAAATCGAACGTAAAAATAAATAACATAAATTTTTTAGTCAAAAGAAAGCTCTATTAAATATTTTATGTAATGTAATTTTATGCTAATTCTGTGTATATAATAAGAAAACAAAAATTTACATTAAAATGTCTGTCTACTTAGTTATCCCAATTGACGTGAATATTATTTATAAATTTTACAACTTGGCTTTTTTCGAAACGATTTTCGACTTAACATAAGTAATTATAATGTAATTAGTAATATATAATAATGCTAATAATCTAATTAATTATTCGAATATATTGAATACGTTGGACATTCAAAGAGTTGACGTGAAAGACGACTACTACAAAGCCACGAGAAAATTAATTGGATAAGATACCTTATTAAAAATAGTCATGACGAATACATACGTTATTCTACGTTACACAATCGTAACTTTAAACATTACACAATAAATAAATTTCTTGACGTCTTCATTAAACAAAATATTGGCAGGTAATAAACATTACGTACATAATGACCATATCGATCACTTCGACGAAGAATAATTCTTATACACGATACAACGCGAAAAGTCAAGCTCGGCGCCGTCTTTACACCGCTTGAACAATCATCGTACTTGATTCACATGCACTAAGTGCACTTATCAAATATGAATTAACTAATATAATCGTACGTAGGTTCGTATCCACTTTAATGCGATCGAGCGGCGTAAATACGCCCACATATACAGTCGGTCGCACTCGACTACGCCTACCTTCCTTACACCGAGATTAGAGCTCAGTGTGTCAATGGCAACGTCATCGCGGTCGTCGTTCAATGAAGAGATTCGACGAAATGTTAGCTCGAGTACATTCTGCGGATGTGCCGTTACTTCGACCCACTAACTGGCGGCGTGTACCACCGATATTTGACACACAAAATCGGGACGAGGCGTGAGCGTATTAAGAAAATCGCGCGTGAGATGCTCAAAAGGAAATTGGGTCGGAATAGTCGATAAATTGTACTGATATAGGACGAAGTTTAACCCATTTAGACCTACCATACCACATACGGTACGTTTAAAAAAATATACTTAAGTACCCGCTCAAATTTCATGTTATCGATTAAGCAATTCATCAACTAGAAGGTATAAACAATACTAGAAAATAGTTCATTGTGCTAAATTCATAAAATTTAGTTTCAGATAAAAATAGTTTCAGGTCTAAATGGGTTTAAAAAAAAGTAATAGCCCTTTTTCAAAATTATGTTATGATTTTTATTTGGTCTGCAGCTTTATTGTTGTATTATATAAGGGACTGCTTATTCTCTTAAAACATTTTATAATAATAAAATTAATTAATATAGATTAGTTCTCATCTATGTGAATGCATTTGGAGCATTGCTCCAATTTTTAGAGTATTGCTGTAGTCTTCGTGGAATATTCTCAGATGACGAGTACTTATTACTCGCAACGGTATAATATGCAGGATATAAGATACCGCGAGACAAGTTACAAGCGAACGTATTTTTTGATCAATTTGGAGTCGATTTTTCCGATTTATCTCAGAATTATGTATGATAATGGAAATATCGATTGATAGACGGAGGGAAGTCCTTCTTTTTCGTCGCAGTATCAATACCTGTTATGATTGAAATACATTTCTATGCGACCTTAAAGATATCTCTGAGTTATGAAATTTTCAGTGATGGCTCTCGGCGAAATCTCGTCCCGCGCCTTCGCGGGGATTTCACTTGCAATGTATACTGTTTACCTTCGTAGGTTTCATTCAGAACCGTTACTGACACGCGCGAGAGATAAATAAGAAGTTCATCGTTTTCTATTCATTTTCTATTCTTCAATGAAAACATCGTTGAGAATAAATACAAATAATAAATTGTAAGACGACTTGACTGGCCATAGATGGTATTTTATTACTACGTATCAACCATACGGATTGTGGTCCTCTACGAGTATAACATGCCTCGGTGGTCGAACTGGTATGACGCAAATCCTGGCTGAGGTAATATTTTTCGCAACAAAATTCTTTAACAATTTTCGTGATGGGAGGGTGTTGGCGGGAGGGGGGAGAATCTAATAGATGCTTTAGCGTTATTATTATTAATTTTATACTCGTAGAGGACCACAATCCGTATGATTGATACGTAGTAATAAAATACCATCTATGGCCAGTCAATATGATTGATATGTATAGTAATAAAATACCATCTATGGCCAGTCAAGTCGTCTTACAATTTATTATATGTTAATTATTTACTGGCGATTTAGGAATATTAATGTTTCTAATAAATACAAATATATACTCGAAAGGAATGTCTATAGGATTGGCTTCATTAGCATTATACTAATTCCATCTCAATACTCGGAAATATGTTGTTATTACTTTGATCATACTTCATCTAAAATATTCGTCGCCGTTCTCTCGAAACTAAAATGCAAGCAAAAAATAATTCCAGGTTCAAATCCTGGCTGAGGTAATATTTTTCGCAATAATTTCTTTACAGTTTTCGGGGAAAGGAAGATCTTATTGATGCTTATTAGCATCAAAAATTATTAAAATTCTGCTCGTTAAATGAACCAAAAACCCGTGGTCGCTAACGTAGTAAGAATATTTCTAATTAATCAATTTAGCCAGTTGTCGTCGAATATAATTTACTTTGATTTGTCAAAAAATAATTGTTGAGACTTATCTTCACCAGTGGATAATAAAATGCACAAAATTCATTAATTTTGTGCAAAAAATAATTCTTATTATATTTTACTTTCAGATCCTATTCAAGATGACGAGCGCAGTGACAAGCCTGGTGCATAGCTATAGGGACCTTATGGACAATCAGTCCGGTAAGTTCGATACGTTTCAATTATATTCTAATATATTTTAACATCCAAAATCTTCCTACTTCCATCTTTATTACCTATTTTATATATAAATGATAACTCTAGGATCTTATTTTTTATAAATTCGTAAAGGTTAACGAAAGAATCGGTCGAGAGAGCAATTCTCTTATAACTATGCCATGAGATATAGAGCATCACAAACACGTGTTATCATTCCGGAACTCGATTCGAAAACTCGTTCGCTGTTACCATTCCAAAATTGACTATCACGGACAACCGTGAGCATAACAATAATAATTAAATTCACAATTAATTTGTTGTTAATTAAGTGCGATGATCGTATCACATCGCGACGATATTCGACCTTAAACCATATTTTTCTGAAGATATCTATATATGGTCATTTAAATTTTCGGATGTGATATTCTTAACGTTTTCTCTCTGAACATCTCGCACGATGCTGTTAAATTATTAAAAAGGAAGTATCGCCGCAACATTATGACTAACATCTTCAGAAAAACATTCACCGAACTTGAATATTATATCTTAATACATCAAGCGCAAATATAGAAATTTTTACGATCGTCCGCTGAGTGTGCTTGAGCTAACATTTCGTCAAATCTCTTCACTGAACATCGAGCGCGATATGACGTTGTCATTGAGTTGCTAATCTCGCCATAAGGAAGTATTAAAGAACGTACTAAAAGCTTTTTGAGCTGTAAGAATCGAATGGCGATAAAAATTGTTTGTTCCACTTTTGCAAGAATTGGTAAATTCATGAGATTGAAAAGTAGCTCGTAATACGTTCTACATTGACACATTGTGTGTCAATAAGCCACATGAATTAATGTAATCATACGGTGAAATGTGTTTATGTGCGCCGTTTCTTTTCCTACTGGTATTATGTAATACTAGTAGTTTCGCAAATATGCTAATAGGAGATAAAGCAGAGGACGTTTACGTAACGCGGCCCATTAAATGGTCCAGTATTGGATGTTTAATTAAATGACATAACGTTCGCACACGCGATGTTGACGGACGAAAACGTAGAAGATCGCATCTCGCGCACGCCCGATGTTTTCGCCCGATCGGGTGACCGTATGAGAGAGAAGCCGTGCAAATTTATTCGAGGTAATAAGAGGTCGAGGGAGGAGCGACGAGAGAAGCTTCTCGCCGGAAATCCCGGCGCGTATTACAACCGAAATTTCAACGATTCCGAGAGTCTGTTTACCGCGCGTATTTTCACGGCGACGAGAAAACCCCTCCTTCGGAGCCTTCCGGCGCGGCGCGAGTCAATATCGTGTCGTAACGCCGGCGAGCGTTCCGTTTCTAATTTCTCCGAGAACCATTCGGAATCCTTGACCCCCGTTCTCCATACGCGAATCATTCAGCCGTGGTTCCTGTTCCGATATCTTTCGCGATATCCGTCTGGCGATACGAGAGTGAAAATGAACCAGTAATTTTAATAAGACCATCCACTTGCCTCTTTGGAATTTAATTTTGAAGAAATCTATTTTCAGTCGCTAGTGATTTACGAACTGTCCGTCGAACGAAAGGAAAAGTTTTTATTTAAATTAACCGCTTAAAGGATCCATAAATAAGTACATAGACAGTTTACGAGAAGAGATTTGCAAAATTTATATTCCCGACTATTTCGGACATCCGCTTAACTTTCTCGTGAGCGAATTGTTGAGGAAGAGAGAGTAAAAATAGAATACTTCGTAGTAGAAACCGAATAGACGAAAGGTAACTTTCGGACAAGCTTTATAATACATTTATTAACGTGACAGAACAGAATCGCGTAAAGATAATTAAAGGATCAACCCCGAATCTCGCAACGAACACGTGCGGCAATTGCAGGGCATCCTGTATACGCCTATTCCAGAAAATAATTGAGATAGCTAACGTAAATAATGGACGTTCGTCAGTGGCGTCAACACGGCGTTGACGGGGTAAGATCGACGTTATCTTTAATTGGGGCGTGACGAGAGCAAGAAAATTGCACAGTCGTCTGACGTTTCGTCGTGGCGTCTTGAAATCGATGAGAGCAGCAATCCGCTGGTGCGGCGACCGATATCTTTTTTTTCCCTTTCTTCCCCATTAATGGTGGGAGGGGGAGAGCTCTCGTGTCATGCGGAAAAATAAACGTAACTTCGACGAAGCGGCGTCGACGTCGGTATCGGCGGCGGCTCGTATTTTCCGCTAATCGTAGGCCGTGTAGACGCGGAGGCGCCTGGCCGTTGCTCGATCGTTGCGATTTGGCCGCCCTTTTGCCGCATTGTTGATTTCGTCAAAGTCTTCGCGAAGGTATTACGTAACGGCCGAATGCACGGATAGACGAAATTCGATGCAATATTCACCGTCGCCTAGCGCTTCGCTTTGTCATTACAGTTGCGTGCCTCGTAACTCGCCTGCTTGCACCCACTTTCCTTTCCGATACCAACCGGCATGCGCTTGTTATTGGGACATCGCTCTCGCGTCGCTTTTTTTTTCCTCATCGATCAGCAGCAGACCTTTCTGTTGTGCATCCTGACTTTTCTACGCCAATATCGATGTAAATCTTTTATAACATTAAGATTGATTGCCTGGGTGTTTTTAAAACCGTCAACACGCTTGTAGACTAAACGGTCAAATTAGCTCGTTAATTAACAATAGCGTGAACTGTTAAAACCAAAGCGTATAAAGCGTAACATCGACGACAAGCCGCGCCGCATCGTCAGCTTGTAATCGAGTCGTCGGTCAATCGTGCGTTGACCAAGAGCCCGAGCCGTTTCGCTGAGAATGTTGAAAAAAAAGCAGAGAGAAAGGGAGAGGAGAGAGAAAAAAATCGTACCACGTATCGGTCTCCTATCCGCCGGGTCGCACGAGTGCGAGGGTAATTTAGCGGAAGGCGACTGCTCAGTCATTCGCGTCTCGTGCACGCACTCGCGCCTTTTTCTGCTTCCTCCTCGTCGAGGGTGGATAGAAAAATGGCGATGGCGTTTTCTAGGGTGCTCGGAAGACCGAACATACTGCCGCTTGAAAATCATTGCTCGTGATAATAATCCTCTTTTAGGCGCGCATTTAAAACTCCTCCGATTTCAGAAAAGAAAAGACTCTGTGAAACTGCAATAACGGTCGATTTAACGTTCCGCTAAATTTCCGTCCCGGCCGATACAATCCGTTGCCGGGGTTACAACATCGTCGGACTCGAACGCGGATTTGTCGACAATGGTGTAACAGATTCTTGTCCGCAACGGTACTTCCTGCCGCCAGTTACGAATTTCGACCTCATTTACAGGTGCGCGTAGCGCGAGACATTGCATAATGCGGAGACGACTTTTAAATCGTCCTCGCGCGCTCCACTTTCCAATGTGCATATGATATACATTGCGAAATATATCAATACTGTTTGGATTTCGCTTTGTTCTCTCGAAGAAGCCGCGACCCTAAAGTCTCGTCTGCTTCCTTCTTTAAATGGCTTCACGCGCCAACTTGCCGCGGCTTCTCTTCGTCTGCGATTTGTCTCCTGTTTTTCTAACGTTACGTTCTCTCTGTTTGTTTCCAGATTCCAGGGTGAACGATTGGGCGATGATGAGCAACCCCTTCCCGACCGTGGCGATATGTCTGTCGTACGCTTATTTTAGCAAGATTCTGGGACCGAAGCTGATGGAAAACAGAAAGCCTTTCGATCTTCGGGGGGTCCTCATAACGTATAACTTCCTACAGACCCTCTTCTCCACATGGATATTCTACGAGGTTCGTTTTTCTCTCTTATGTATTTCTGTAACGCCGGATTTACTGTCGCTAGGGGAATTAACGCACAGGGAGTTCACTACAACTACGTCTGACAGCGAATATTTCTAAATAGAAATTTCAACACACATATACCAATTCTATTAATAATTTATAATCAAATATCATAGTAACAGTAATTGAAAGATATACGAAATCTTTTAAATAAAATTTAATTAGGTATCTCAAATTTGTTCACATTCAATTATAATTCATTTTTATATCCGTTAATAGACATTGATGGAGTAATACTTAGTTTTCATCAAAATTCACGATCCACGACTCCGTTCGCGTTGAACGGAGTCGACAAGATTACTCCCTTATAAATTCATAATCACGGCGATTTAACCGCGATTGTCTTTCCGTGCGGCGATCGACAGGGAATTGCCTTCAATTATTTCTCCGCCTTTTGTTTCGACATGGTCAATAACTGCCGTTGGCTCGAACGGGCAACAGCATGCGGTTCCGAGGGATCATTTTGAGGGAAATCGCGATCTCCCGAGAGTTAAAATAATCCTACCGAAAAAGAAACCTTGCTGAGACCATTTATGATAATTGCCAAAAGCACTTCGAAATGAAACACTGAGATTACTCTTCCGGAGCACCAAATAAATATTTTTTTACATTATTAATTTTTTCCTATCTCTTAATTTATTCATGTTTACGAATATCTAGGTTATATGTGGCATGCATGAATGGCATGTTCTGATAATATCTAAGAGACTATAACGGACAATGAGACTTTTCATAAACGTGTATTTAGATCGCGATTGAAATTTTTGAATTGTTGTCTTTACGAGCATAACATTGAAATAACAAGCATAACGAGCATAACATTGAAATAACAAGCTAATGGAATTCGGAATTATAAATACGGCCGACTCGCGATATCGATTGCTGTCTGTGAACGCAAACGGACAATTGCCCGATCGAATGTCTAGATGGCTATTATCACATGTGATAATCGATGTACATTATGCACATATTAATGAAGCATACATATTTATAATTTGATCGAGACGTATTTCTTGCAATCGGGTCAATATCTAGGTTTCTAGTATCATGCCCTACTTCGAACAAAATTTTAAAAGTACTTAATTAATTACCGCGTCTATTATCGCGAATAATTTGAAGTAATAGAAATAATGTTGCAATATATAAAAATAATGGTTTTTAATATGATTTAAAAGATTTAATTTGTTTGAAAAATCAGAATTAAAAAAGTTATATTTTTGTGCATGCAATGTATTTATATATCGATGTATTTATATGTCAATGAAAAAGTTATGTTTTTGCGAATGCAATGTACTTATACATTGATTATTCTATAAATTAGCTTATTCGTATTTATTTTTCATTTGTTTGTGCTGTGCACACGCGCACACACACACACACACACACACACACACCTGTCTCTTATACACATCTAGATGTGTATAAGAGACAGATTTAACGTTCCGCTAAATTTCCGTCCCGGCCGATACAATCCGTTGCCGGGGTTACAACATCGTCGGACTCGAACGCGGATTTGTCGACAATGG